>CM070831.1:28236172-28481172 GCA_036326025.1 Chrosomus eos
GATCCGATAACGTCAGCTAACCGACGTTTAAGGGTACCCTAAAAAGGCGGATATTGACGTATGGTCAAAAGACGTCCCAAGACGTCAGTATATGACTTCTTGGGATGAGACTGCGCTGATAATTCTGCTTTTAAATGTTATAAGCATCCCCCCCCCTCCCTCCCTCCCTTGGTTTGCAATGACATGAGTAAATGACGATTTTATATATATAAAATGTTGCCTGGCTTTATTTGGATTTACCAGTGGATCATTTTAAAGACTGTATGGGCTCCTTGCACGTAACTACTTCCTTACCGGAAATGCGGCCTCGTCTTTTCCGGCGCTATTCTACACTATGAGATGAGATGTTTACAAGAGTTGCCGAAACTTACAATAACGGACGTATATCGCCTTTGTAAGTCCTCTTCCAAATCACCTACCAGCAAATTAGAGAGAATGGCTTTAAAATGTATGCCTCTTCATATATCCACGGATATGAAGGTAAGTCTATATATCTCAAACTTTATGGCTTACGTTAGTTTGCTAGCTTACATTAGGCTAATAAACAACCCCGGGCTGACAGAATATGCGTGTTATAATGTTGTACTGTTTTCTAGTATTAGGCGGAAAATGTCTACGTTATGTATGTACGCCTTCAAACCGGAAGAGAGCGAGCCGTATTTACCCGTTGCGGACATGACGTCAGGTTGCTATGTGCAAGTAGCCCATTGGATCTTGATGAAGAAGATAGAAGATCTGACAGTCTTCAATAGTATCCACAAGTAAATCCAAACAAAGGCAGGCAAGCAAACACCACCATAACACAGATGAGACGGGACAAATGAGAACTGAAAACACAGGAACTATTATACACAGATCAACGAAGCTATTTAAAAATGAACAGCTGAACAGAATGACAAAATCAAATCAGTAACCATCATGACAAACAAGCGGGAAACGACAAATTATAGTCCAACCATGATTGTTAGCATAAAAAAAGTCTTTGTCGATTTATGTTGAATTTTTTTTATAGGTAACCATAAAAATAGATGCTTATGTCACTTGTCTTTGCTGATATTATACTCAGAATAATACGATTTTAACATCAGCTCAGTGTCTGTGACAGCAGATGTCAGTTGGCAGTATCAGAAGCAGACAGACGTCAACACACATTGTGTTCCTCCTGCACATCATACTCAAATCTATGCACTCTTTCTTTACACAGCCAGCACTGTGATAACCTTAGGCCCTGCTTGCGTAATGTTAAAGCCCAGTACTGCCACTGAACCATGGTGAATGCCACAGAGCATTTCTGTCGAAGACATTTCCATGTCACAGCTCCTCAAATTCTGAATCATGTAACCTTTTGCTCAGAAACCAAGACAACCATTTTTGTCATTGGTTTGAGTGATGTTGGGTTTATATATATATATAGATATTTAGCACACGACTCTATTGGAAAAAGAAGATAATTCTGTTTTGCATTTTTAATGAAACAAAATTAACGAAAATATTGTAATTTCAAATTATATAGGTAACACTTTTTTAATAGTCTACTTTAGTTCCTTATAGTTCCACCGAACTACACCATAAAAGTCTACAAATTCACTAATGAGAGTAAGTTAACATGCAATTGCAAAGTTATTTATAGATTCAAAAGTGGCCATCAAAATAAAATGTAACCATTATATTTAGCATATTCAGAATTACAATTTGATTAAAAATTATCTTGCATCCTTCAAAAGAGGCAAGGACATCTAACGTTTCGTTCAAAGGAGTTCACATGGTCAATGTCACAAATGTTTGTATTTGTCCGTGAAGCAATGCAGGCCGTTAAACGTACTATTAATTGACCCCAATGCACTCAGACTTTTACCCACTTACAATCAAATAAGCAACACAAATATTTGAGTATTGCAACTTATTTAAGTATCCAGCTCCCGTGTCATCCTGTGTTCACAACTGTGACATTGAAAAATATCTTAAAGGGGAGAAAATAGAAGCCATTATGCATCTTTATCTATATCAGTGGTTCTAAAATGGTTTTACTTATATCCCGGTTAATCACTGATTTAAAGAAAATATATATATATTGCCTGGAAAAGTAAGGGGAAAGGATCAAGTGGTTAAAAAAACAAAAACAAATAATGGAATACTAAATTATAATTTTTATTAAATGCATTAACGATAGCTGGCCATTATCTATGTCAATAGTGTAGCGATGCATGAAGCGTCTCTTAGTTCAAACCATGCTGCTGTGACAAACTGCACAAAAAATCCCCTTGATTCCGATGTGAAATCAATATGCAGAAAATGCTCACCTCGTGTCTCTCGCATTAAATTCCAAATCATGTGGATTCCTATTGAGATGACCGCATTTAACCCATGGAATTTCGCTGTATAAAGGTAAATGTAAACACATGGAACAAATAATATGGTAAAACTGCCAAATGATTTGACGTCAACAACAGAATGTATGTGAAGTGTTTTCCTCCTCACAACAAAAGATGCTAAGTCTTTTTAATTTGCTACCTACGATTTTATGGTTGGCTGCATTGTATTTTATGCATTATCTCATTTATGATCCTATAAGGCCAGATATGTGGCTCCAGTTGAGAACCTCCAACCTAGATTTCAGAGCGGCACACAGAAGGTGATGACAGTGAGTGTGTCCTTCAGCAGTATCCTCACAACTGTGTTCCTTTTTAGAAAGAAATAATATCTGCGAGGATTTTCAGTCCGGATTTAGACCGTACCATAGTACTGAGACTGCTCTCATTAAAGTCACAAATGATTTGCTCCTATCATCCGATCGTGGTTGTATCTCTCTATTAGTGTTACTTGATCTTAGTGCTGCATTTGATACTATCGACCACAACATTCTTTTAAATAGACTAGAAAACTATGTTGGCATTAGCGGAATTGCACTAGCATGGTTTAAATCATACTTATCTGACCGATATCAGTTTGTAGCAGTAAATGAAGAGATGTCTTATCGATCACAAGTTCAGTATGGCGTACCACAAGGCTCAGTACTAGGACCGCTGCTCTTCACTCTGTACATGCTACCATTAGGAGATATAATTAGGAAATATGGAATTAGCTTTCACTGTTATGCTGATGATACTCAGCTGTATATTTCTTCAAAACCTAACGAAACTTACCAATTCACAAAATTAACGGAATGCATAGCTGATATAAAAAATTGGATGACCAGTAATTTCCTATTACTAAATTCTGAAAAAACAGAGATTCTAATCATTGGACAAAAAACTTCCTCACCTAATAACCTAGAATACTGTCTAACACTTGATGGCTGCTCTGTTAAGTCTTCGACGTTAGTTAGGAACCTGGGTGTGCTCTTTGATACCAATCTTTCATTTGAAAGTCACGTGTCTAGTATCTGTAAAACCGCATTTTTCCATCTTAAAAATATATCTAAATTACGTCATATGCTCTCACTGACAAATGCGGAACAATTAGTTCATGCGTTCATGACCTCAAGGCTAGATTATTGTAATGCTCTACTGGGTGGTTGCCCTGCACGCTTATTAAACAAACTACAGCTAGTTCAAAACGCAGCCGCTAGAGTTCTTACCAGAACCAGGAAGTATGACCATATTAGCCCGGTTCTGTCAACACTGCATTGGCTGCCTATTAAACATCGTATAAATTTTAAAATATTGCTGATTACTTACAAAGCACTAAATGGTTTAGCTCCCCAGTACTTGAGCGAGCTCTTAACGCATTATAGTCCTTCACGTCTATTGCGATCTCAAAATTCTGGCCAGTTGATAATACCTAGAATATCAAAATCGACTGCTGGCGGTAGATCCTTTTCCTATTTAGCACCAAAACTTTGGAACAATCTTCCTAACACGGTCCGGGAAGCAGATACAGTCTGTCAGTTTAAATCTAGACTAAAAACACATCTCTTTGGCTTAGCATACACATAACACATTATAGATTTCTATAATTCAATGTTAGGCTGCATAGATTAGATCAGCCGGAACCGGGAACACTTCCCATAATTCCTGATGTACTTTGTACATCATAAGAAGGATGGCGTCTACGCTAATATTAGTCTCTCTGTTTATCCCGAGGTTTACCGCAGACCGCTGGATCCAGGGCATATCCAGATCTGATGAAGGACCATCACATGGACACGTCGACACGCATTATCAGGGCTGTGAAGGCCCATGGACAACTCACCACTCATCTCCTCACCGGCCGGATGACCCAACCCAACCAGATGAACTGAATAATATCGTGAAAGTTCTGATCCCATCTGACTCCTGACATTATGCTGCCTAACTCATAATCATACACTGTTCATTCGTTGGCCAAAGGAGGACTGGCCCCCCGACTGAGCCTGGGTTCTCCCAAGGTTTTTTTCTCCATTCTGTCACCTGATGGAGTTTTGGTTCCTTGCCACTGTTGCCTTCGCCTTTTGGCTTGCTTAGTTGGGGACATTTAATTTTCAATTGAACAATACTATTACAACATTGTTTTCCTGTTATCTCTGTAAAGCTGCTTTGAAACAATTTGTATTGTAAAAAGCGCTATATAAATAAAGGTGACTTGACTTGACTTGACACTGTTCTGTGCTTAAGGGTGTGAGGTTTCACATCAGTGTCATCAGAGGTGCTAAATGAATAGAGAGGAACAAGTGTTCAAGGGTCCCAGTCAGCAATTTCACTAAATCAATACAAAGCTATTAGCTGTTGGCCATGTTACAGCTATTGACTTTTCTTCTAGGACCTAATTTATTATTCATGGACATCCATAGACCCACATTTTTACAGCACACACAGTTTTCACACACACAGATTATACTCACAAATCCATCAAGCACATTCATGAGCACATGCAATTACACATGCACTCACATTCTGCCTCGTCTGCCATCAAGTGATATTTTCACTCTTGATTTGGCATGGTTTGTAATCAAGCCGGAAGAAGTGTTTTTCTTAAACTCTTAAGCCGGGCTCAGACTACAGGAGTTTTTAAATCTGAAAACCGATTGGGAAATCTTGGTGCATCACACTCGGCAAGATATTCCCTGTGGTGAAAATCCAGCTTTTAATGTTGTTTAGATGTCTATGTGGTGTGCTTAAAGACAAACCATGTTCAAATTCACAAGTCAACACCATTGTTGAGTATTTTCTCCTTTAAAACTGCAGTGAACCAAAGACAGTCTCAAAAACCAGCGCAGTCTCATCCCAAGAAGTCATATATTGACGTCTTGGGACGTCTTTTGACCATACATCAATATCCGCCTTTTTAGGGTACCCTTAAACGTCGGTTAGATGACGTTATCGGATCCTAACTCTACCCCAGACCTAAACCTACCCCTAAACCTACCCCGTCACCTACTGACGTTAAAGGTAAAGCGTCAGTTGTATGACGTCCCAGAATCGTCATCTAACCGACATTTAAGGGTACCCTAAAAAGGCGGATATTGACGTATGGTCAAAAGTCGTCCCAAGACGTCAATATATGACTTCTTGGGATGAGACTGTGTTACAAAAACACGGTTTGAAATCGCTGGTGTTTCTGACGTCACAAACTACCTTGTAACCAATCAGGTCAACGTGTGATCATCAATGAGTGGATCTCTGAGCTGGTGTGAGTGAGTTGAGGCGGGGTTAATTTGCATATTTATAGAACAGCATATACTAAATGAGGCAAGGGTTTAGAGTTACATCTATTTTAGGCCATAAGGAATTCTGTTTCAAGGAAAAAACGTTTAAATATGTTTTACGTCCAAGGACGTTTTCAAATTGTCATTGTTGTTAGAGTGTATATTTCTTTCTCTTTCTTTGTCTTCCTCTCTTCCTGTATTTGCTTTCTTGATAGGTAAATAACTACCACCTGTGCTCATCGATCTGAGCGCTGGCCACGCGCTGATTGGTGCGTGTCTTGGGGACTTCCCTATAAAGCAGCTGAGATAGCGTGGAGGAAGGAGAGAGACAAATGCGGCATTGAGGTCGTTCCGCTCTCCAGTCCCAGATGAGTTAGCGCTTGTTGCACTCTTTGTTGTTGAGTCACAATGTGTGCGTCATAACGTTCAGTTGAGTTACTGACATTTATGATATGTTAAAACTTGTGGGTAACTAGGGTGCAGGATACCTATATCTTTTCTCTTGTTTAATATTTTGGTTTTCTTTTGTTTGGGTCCTCCTCCCAGGTAATGTTTTTTTTTCTTTTTGGTTTATATTTTATTTACTGTAATATTTTCTTGGTTACCTTTGAACCCCTGCTTAATGTAGAAATAAAAGGGAGACATACCATCTTTGAAACCCTAATGTCTCTCCACATATTTATTGTTCGTCGTTCCCTATTTACCCCTAGACTAAAAGGGAAAGATGTAACATATGTCATTTTAGTTATCAAAGATGAGTTTTAAGGGATACAATTATTGAATACAGGGGGACTTTAAGATTATCATGCCAGATTTAAAACCTCACATGATCTCATAGGAAAGTGAATATAAACAAAATGGATACATTATATGAAGCGACATTATAAAGGCAGTCGTGTTATTGCCACATTTCGACCAGTTGTTCCTCCGTACAACTGCATGTTGTTTCGTGGTCGCCATTTCCAAAGTTTCGTCACTTCCGTCACCTTGTAGACTTGTCTCTCATTGGCTATTGTACTGATCCTGATTTAAAATCCTAAATATCAAACACGATATTGTTGGGGTGGCCCCAATGTGTCTGCGAGCACATCGGGAGATTTAAGATTTCTAAAAGATCTCTAAATGCCTCACATTATCAGATAATCTGGACATCCGAACTGACCAATGCCCTGGACGTGTTTTTTTTTTTCCTCCGAATTTTGGGAGAGGTGAATCGGGCATAACTCTGCCTGAAACTCCTGTTGTCTGAGCCCGGCTTAAAACAGTACTCCACAAAAGAGACTCGAGAAAATTTTAAATGTCACCATGATGACAATGGTTCTTAAAAAAATTGCTGCTATGTGGAGCAAAAAGTGGAGGAGAGGAAGAAAAGTGTAAAAGACATGATCAAAACCTGTTAATGAGGTGATACCAAATCACAATCCTCATGTGATCATGAGGATTAGATATAATCATTCACAGTGAATGAAAGTCTCTCTTGTAACTTTTCTAACTTTGCCAACATAAAATAAGTGTGCTTGGATTATGCTCTGGAAATTATTATGAAATACGTAATTTATTTGTTTGACCTTTTTCACTTTTGATCATTTAGTCTGAAAAAGTTACACTGGAAAGCTTTCAAAAGTAATCTTCAGATATTTGGGAAACGTACTCGGTTACTAACGTAACCTCGGTTCTCTCTAGAGAGGGAACGAGTACTGCGTAATATCTTACGCTATGGGGAAACACTCTTTCCTCGAGATATTGAAGCCAAAAATTATCCTTAATTTTTAATCATGCAAAACGCTTTTGCAGCAGCAAGCAGACAAGGGCGAGACAGCTCGCGCGCCCATTGGCTGCCTTGCTGGAAAAGCTGCAGCCTATCGAGTGAGGCACTGCGTGACGTAATGACGAATGGGGGCGCTTCGCGCCCATTTCGTCATGTCCGCCAGTAAAGGCGTGGTCTCGCCCTATAATACCCTTGATAGCTGTATTTCCTCTGATTTTTCAACGAAGCGAACCAGAGCGTATTCCAAGCACGGCAAGATACGCAGTACTCGTTCCCTCTCTAGAGAGAACCGAGGTTACGTTAGTAACCGAGTACGTTCTCTTACGAGAGTATCTCTCGTACTGCGTAATATCTTACGCTATGGGGAACACCATGCAACACGCCGTGCTGGTAGGGATCCAACACCAAAGTCCCAGGGGCCGAAGCCCGGGGCGCATATAGTGCATAATCACCATAAACTCACAGAGAGTGAGGGAAGAGAGGCTAGAAGCATCATTCCCTGTAAATAGCATCCGAAGGAGCTGATCATGTGACAAATAGACCATACCGTCAGGGTGAACATTCAGCCTGAACTGGGTGGCCACAAGTGTGTCGACAATTTAATGAGCTGCTGTACCGGTCAGTGAGCAATAGGTTAAACTCAGTATCTGAGCCGCACAGCGGGCAGATAGCACTGAACTTTATACCGCCAAAAGCTTAGCTTGCAAGGCGGGAACCTCCAGGTTATAGTATTTTATAAATGTAGACGGCGAGGCCCAGCCCGCGGCCATTCAAATATCTTGCAGGGTAACCCCGCTAGACCATGCCCACGAGGAGGCCATGCCTCTTGTGGAGTGCGCTCTAACACCCAAAGGGCACTGTAGGCCCTTAGAAGTGTAAGCCAGCGCTATGGCACCGACTATCCATCTGGATAGGCTCTGTTTCGAAGCGGCAAGTCCCTTAGCACGGCCGCCAAACGAAACGAAAAGCTGCTCAGTCTGTCTGAAACCAGACGAGCGGGACACATAAGCCCTTAGTGCCCTGACAGGGCAAAGGAGACTCGCGTCCTTCTCCTCATTGAGAACCGGAAGGGCAGACAGGGAAATCACCTGTGCCCTGAACGGTGTGTTGAGGGATTTTGGCACGTAGCCGTGCTTCGGTTTGAGTATGACCCTTGAGTCATTAGGTCCAAACTCCATGCATGACGCGCTCACTGAGAGCGCTTGCAAGTCCCCTACGCGCTTCACTGAAGCGAGAGCCATAAGAAACGCTGTCTTGAAAGACAAGTGTTTGATGTCTGACGACTGGATTGGCTCGAATGGGGCACCTTTCATGGCCTCCAAGACCGTGGAAAGGTCCCATGTCGGAACTGAAGGGGCCTGGGAGGGTTTAGCCTCCGAGCTCCTCTAAGGAAACGCACGACTAAGTCGTTCTTTCCTAGTGACTGGCCAGACACCGGTTTTACAAACATTGCTATGGCCGCCACGTATACTTTGAGCGTGGAAGGGGTCCTGCCCTTATCCAGTAGCTCCTGAAGGAAGGAAAGCACTTCCGTAACCCCGCAGTCTACAGGTGAAAAGCTCTACGCTTGACACCAAGCAGAGAACACAGACCACTTCGAGGTGTAGAGCCGTCTGGTAGACGGGGCTCTAGCCTACGCGATCGTGTTTAACACTCCCTCTGGGAGGTCAGCGGGTACCCGTTGATGGCCCATGCGTGCCGGGACCACAAATCCGGGCGAGGATGCCAAATCGAGCCTCCCGCCTGAGAGAGGAGGTCTCTCCTCAACGGTAAAGGCCATGGGGCAGCGCTGGTCAGCTGCATCAGGACAGGGAACCACGACTGGTTTGTCCAGAGCGGAGCTATGAGTAGCACTGGGCATCCCTCCCTCCTGATTCGCTCCAACACCTGAGGCAGGAGTGAGACAGGGGGAAAAGCATATAGGGGGGGCGGCGGGGCCAAACATGGGCCAGCGCGTCCCGGCTTTTCGAGAAGAATCTCGGGCAGTGAGCGTTTTCTTGGGACGCGAACAGGTCCACCTGCGCTTTGCCAAACGTTTCCCACAGCAGCTGGATCGTCTGCGGGTGCAGAGACCATTCTCCTGCTGGGACGTTGTTTCTGGACAGCCTGTCTGGCCCCACATTTAGGTGACCAGGCACATGCGCCGCTCTCAGCGAGAGCAGGTTGTGCTGAGCCCAGACCAGGAGGCGTTCCGTCAGCCTGTAAAGGTTTCGGGACCTGACGCCGCCCTGGTGATTTATGTACGCCACCACTGACATGTTGTCCGAACGGACCAATACGTGGTGGCCTATTATCTGGGGACAGAAGCGCCTTAGCGCTTTGTCGACTGCTATTAATTCCAAGCAGTTTATGTGAAGGAGCTTCTCCCGTACTGACCATAGGCCAGCTAGCGGTCTGCCCTCGAGCAGCGCTCCCCGCCCCGATGTGGAGGCGTCCGTAGACACCACCTTCACACCCGAGGCGATCCCCAGACTCACACCTGACTGATACCAGTCGGTCACTTTCCACGGTTTCAGAGCTGAAACGCACTGAAGGTCGACCCTGAGGCGAAATAGACCCGCGGTCCACGCCCTGGGGGAACTCGTGCTTTTAGCCATAGCTGCAGTGGGCGCATGCGGAGCAGGCCCAACTGGAGTACGGAGGCTGCTGAGGCCATCAGACCCAGCATTTTCTGAAACCTTCTGAGCGGGACTATAGAGCCGTGGCGGAAGGATCTCGCGACGTGCTGAATATTCAATCCGCGCTCCAGTGACAGGCGTGCTGTCATGGATAGCGAGTCTAACACTGTTCCCAGAAAGGAAATTCTCCGACTGGGGAGCAGTGAGCTTTTCGCCCAATTGACTGTAAGGCCCAGCTCCTCGAGGTGCTCGAGTAATGCGGCCCTGTGTTCTATGAGCTCCGTTCGTGAACGAGATAGAATCAGCCAATCGTCCAAGTAGTTCAAAACTCGCATGCCCCGAAGTCTCAGGGGGGCGAGGGCCGCGTCCATGCACTACGTGAACGTACGGGGTGCTATGGACAGGCCGAACGGCAGGACTGTGTATTGATATGCCTGGCCCTCGAAGGCGAATCTCAAGAATCGCCTGTGATGGGACGCTATTTGTATTTGAAAATAGGCGTCTTTCAGATCTATTGACATGAACCAGTCTCCTTGGCGCACTTGCGCGAGGATTTTCCTGGTCGTAAGCATTCTGAACTGGCGCTTCCCGAGCGTTCTGTTCAGCAGTCGCAGATCTAGAATGGGTCTGAGCCCACCATCTTTTTTCGGTACCAGAAAATATCTGCTGTATAAGCCCCCTTCGCCCTGAGATAGAGGTTCTATAGCCCCTTTTCTCAGTAGTTTCGCTATCTCGGCTCGAAGTAAATGAAACACTTCGCTATACACCGTAGTTTCGACTCGCGCCGTATAACGGCGGGGGCGTCGAGCGAACTGTAGCGAACAGCCTCTCGTTATAGTGTTCAACACCCATTCTGATACCCCGGGAAGCCTTGACCACGCATCTGCGTGAATAGCTAGGGGTAGAATGAAATCTGGGCTCTGGCCGCGGCAGGACGGCGGCTCGAGAGCCCCTGTGTACTGGGAACACAGCACCGTGTTTACAGCGTTCGAGGCGGGGGGCGCGCTGATCACAGCGGGCAGCCTGGCCGCGCTCAGCTTCTCTATGGCGGGACGCGCAGAGAAAGCGAGCGGGGCGAATCCTGTGGGATTCGGCGCGTGTGAGGGAATGTGGGCACATTTACTAAATGCGGCACATTTACTACACTGAGAATACTGTCAGCTCGCGCGACTAAATCACTGCTGTGTTTACAGCGTGCGAGGCGCGCGCTGATCACAGCCGGCAGCCTGGCCGCGCTCAGCCTCTCTGTGACGGGTTGTGCAGAGAAGACGAGCGGGGGCGAATCCCATGAGATTCGGAGTGTCTGTGAGAAATGCGGGCGCGAGACAGCGGGCACATTTTCTGCACGGAGAACACTCGGCTCGCGCCGACTGAATCAACGCTGTGTTCACAGCGTGCGAGGTGCGCGCTAATCACAGCGGGCAGCCTGGCCGCGCTCAGCTTCTCTGTGACGGGTTGTGCATAGAAAGCGAGCGGGGGTGAATCCCGTGGGATTCGGCGTGTCAGTGAGGAAATGCGAAAACAGCGGGCACGTTTACTGCACTGAGAACACTGTCGGCTCGCGCCGACTAAATGTGTGTTAGTTTCGTTTTTACAGAAACCAAGGGACACGCATCGTGTAGTGTAAGTGGGCATTGTATGGGCGCGTTCACTACATTTTCTGCACAACCAACATGAGTTGGTTTTATTTGTGCTAGCCCTGCACCGTGGCGGGCTGTGTCTGGGTGTGGGAATGGGCACTGGGACGTGGGCATTCTTACAACACTCGTAACACCATCGGCCGTGGCCGGAACACCAGAAAATGCACTCTTTATTGGATTTATCTGGGTAGCCATAGAAACGGCTTTTGTGCGCAGGCAAGCGGGCTGAGACACCGGCTGCTTCACTGCGAAATACACTGGGACAGTCACAACGCATGGAACTGAACGAGCGAGAAGTTTTGGTGGAAATCCGGCCGCAGCGGGATCTGAACACCGTCACTTTCCTAGAGAGACTAGGAAGGCCTTGAGACCTCGGGCTTTACCTCAATCCTCGGCCGGGGCCCGCGCTGAGGGGGGCGGCGTCCAGCAGAGCGAGAGCGCGGTGTTTGATCTCGGGCCTGGCGGCGCTGCTAGTTAGCCGAAACGACAGCCTTTGTGCGCAGGCAAGCGGGCTGTGGAACCAGCTTGCTCACTGCGAAATACACTGGAAAAGTCACATTGCTTGGAACTGAACGAGCGAGAAGTTTTGGTGAAAATCCGGCCGCAGCGGGAACTGAACACCGTCGCTTTCCTAGAGAGACTAGGAAGGCCTTGAGACCTCGGGCTTTATCTCAATCCTCGGCCGGGGCCCGCGCTGAGGGGGGGCGGCGTCCAGCAGAGCGAGAACGTCGAGGAACACGGAGCGCTCAGCTTCCGTCATCTCGGATAGCGTTAGCCACAAATGTATCTCACCATTCAGGCCGATGTAATCCACGGCTTGAGAGAGCGGACGCATCGGCTCAGTTTCAATGCCGTCTCCGGTAAGTTTGTCGAGCTCAAGTGCGGACGCGGCGGCAGACGGCGGCCGCTGTCCGTCTGGGAGCGACTCGAGCGAAGCCGGCGAAGCTGGCGGGCGAACCGGCGAGCTTTGGCGGGCTGGAAATAGCTCGGGCGCGCGCAGGGCGCGGCGCTTCTTGCGGCGCGGCATCACGGCGGGCTGGGATGCGGGCTCGGAGAACGAAGCTAGGCGAGTCCGCAGAGTCACCATAGGCAAGCGTTCACAATGATGGCATCCGCCGTCAGCGAGCGCGGTGGCCGCGTGATCCTCACCCAGGCAGGACACGCAGATGACGTGGCGGTCCTCGTCGCTGAGTGGGGCTCGGCAAGAACCACAGGAAGGCATCTTTAAAAAGACGCAGCTCTTTTAGAACAGTAGAAATGGGTGTTGCGTCACGTAAGCAAACACACACACACTTAGCAGAGTAAAAGTATATAGTACGCCGGAAAGCGCAGCAGGTACGGCAGTTGAAGGCGGCTGGGCCAGCGACTTCAGAAGATGGCACGTCCCGCTGAGAAGGCTACAAGTCAACGGCGCGGCTTCTCACTCTGGATCCCGCGATGCGTGAGCTTCGCGTGAAGAATGAAAAATCAGAGGAAATACAGCTATCGAGGGTATTATAGGGCGAGACCACGCCTTTACTGGCGGGACATGACGAAATGGGCGCGAAGCGCCCCCATTCGTCATTACGTCACGCAGTGCCTCACTCGATAGGCTGCAGCTTTTCCAGCAAGGCAGCCAATGGGCGCGCGAGCTGTCTCGCCCTTGTCTGCTTGCTGCTGCAAAAGCGTTTTGCATGATTAAAAATTAAGGATAATTTTTGGCTTCAATATCTCGAGGAAAGAGTGTTTCCCCATAGCGTAAGATATTACGCAGTACGAGAGATACTCTCGTAAGAGAACCCCAATATTTAAATTCATGTCAACAAATACAGGTTTTTCAATGACTGGTTCTTAAATCGTTATCCCCAATTCTATATTGTTACAGTCAACTACCAATCAGTTTGATCAGTTTTAATTTTGCAATGTTGATGTAGTTGGTCTTGGCAGACTAGATCTGCTCCTGCAGAGCAAGTATGAACTCACTATTGCCAATATATACACAGACATGCTGCTGTGAGCATGTAAGATATTCTGCTGCATAAATAGGCTGACATAAACCTGATAGCAAATCTAGACAGGTGGTGCTGGGGGGGGGGGGGGGAGGGGTTCAGAGGAACTCTAATTCAAGATTCAAGAACCGCTATAAAACCGCTATTCAAGAACCGCTATAAAACCAAACCAATCTCTGTTACCTTAAATTATGTTTATCTCTGTAAAGCTGCTTTGAAACAATCTACATTGTTAAAAGTGCTATATAAATGAGGATGACTTTGAACCATGTCATGTATGATCAGTGTTGGGTAAAGTTTCCTTTTAAAAGTTATGCATTACAATATTGTCTATGTCCCTAAAGAAGTAGATAACTAATTGTGTTACTTAGTTACTTTTTAAATAAAGTAATGTGTTACATTACTTTGCATTACTTTTTTACATCTGGCGTTAAAAAAACACTGTCAGGATTTACTAAAGACACTAATAAAGTGAAAAATTAGAGCCGAAAAGGAGTGGACAGGGTTAGTTTTTGCAGCTGACCTTATTGCAAATGCAAGAAATATGTGGAGAGACATTGAGGATCTTCAACACTCCAGAGGATCTTCTTGAGGATCCACACCTTGAGGATCTTCAACACTCCAGAGGATCTTCTTGAGGATCCACATCTTGAGGATCTTCAACACTCCCGAGGATCTTCTTGAGGATCCACATCTTGAGGATCTTCAACACTCCCGAGGATCTTCTTGAGGATCCACATCTTGAGGATCTTCAACACTCCCGAGGATCTTCTTGAGGATCCACATCTTGAGGATCTTCAACACTCCCGAGAAATCTTCTTGAGGATCCACATCTTGAGGATCTTCAACACTCCCGAGGATCTTCTTGAGGATCCACATCTTGAGGATCTTCAACACTCTCCAGGATCTTCTTGAGGATCCACATCTTGAGGATCTTCAACACTCCCGAGGATCTTCTTGAGGATCCAAATCTTGAGGATCTTCAACACTCCCGAGGATCTTCTTGAGGATCCACATCTTGAGGATCTTCAACACTCCCGAGGATCTTCTTGAGGATCCACATCTTGAGGATCTTCAACACTCCCGAGGATCTTCTTGAGGATCCACATCTTGAGGATCTTCAACACTCCCGAGGATCTTCTTGAGGATCCACATCTTGAGGATCTTCAACACTCTCCAGGATCTTCTTGAGGATCCACATCTTGAGGATCTTCAACACTCCCGAGGATCTTCTTGAGGATCCAAATCTTGAGGATCTTCAACACTCCCGAGGATCTTCTTGAGGATCCACATCTTGAGGATCTTCAACACTCCAGCCCCAGTCACAAACAACCAAACCTTAGGGTTTCAAAGATGGCATGTCTGCCTTTTATTTCCACGTTAAGCTGGGGTTCAAAAGTAACCAAGAAAATAGTATATAAAACATTACCAATAAACCCCCAATTTACGAAAAGTAAATCAAGTTACTTGTATAATTATCTTAGGAAAATCAATCCAATCTGAAATAACCCATTAAATAATGTGACTACAGTAAGTTCAGTATCCTGTTAATTTAATCTGTAGTACGTCAGCAACACACAAGGAACATCAATGATTCACGAGAATGACCTGTTTACACTCCACTGCCAAGTTTGTGATGGGCTGATGGCAGCTTACCTATCCTAGAAGAAGGTTTCTAGAAAAAAATTCTAGAAAATAAATGTAATAAAACAATGGGTTGATAACATGTTTGCTAATAGTAGGTCATGAAAAGATAATTAAACTGAGCTAAATCACTGTTTTATTAAATGCATGTCAAACGCACACATTCAAATAAATGCAACACATCGGCATTTTGAACCTGCCTGTGATTCAGCTGGGTAGTAACTGTCTGGTTATCACTCATAAACATTGTTTTAAACAACTAGGTTGCCTTGGTCATGCACTCACAGTGATTGCATTTTGAATAAAAAATCATTCTGAGAGCTTTCATTAGAAAGCTGACCAGGAAGAACAGAAAACAAAAGCAGCCTTATAAACTGCTTATAGGTGAAGTGTGTAAATAACTGTTTTCTCTTATATCTAAAGACAACAGGCAATTTCGAGTTTGGATTTATAATATTGTTATTAAGCTTTTATTTATAAGAAAATATTCAACCCGATCTCACGACCAATTCGTACGAATTTGTGTGGCTAATTCGTAACAATTCATACGACCTGACTCATACGAATTTGTACGAATTTGTAGGATTTTTGCTAAATCGTACATATTTTACTAATTCCAAATTCGTATGAATTCATACGAATGACCTACCCCTGACCCGCCCCTAAACCTACCCATCACGTGGGTTTAGACAAATCGTACGAATCCGTACGAGTGAAGTCGTATGAATTCGTGCGAATTAGCCACCTTTTAATCACTCGTACAAATTCGTACGAATTGGTCGTGAGATAGCGTTGAAATATTCATTTAAATTAAAAGCTTTAGAATATGTACTGTATGTAACTTTTAAAATGATCAAGCTTGTATTGTATGCTTTCTTTTAAGCTGGCTGTGAACCTAAATAAATTACTAAAATAATCTTTTTTAGTCTTTCAGCTGCACTCTCTAAATGATAGCATTGCTGTTTCTTCTTATCTTGTTGCTTAATGTGAAATTTGTGTAATTGTATAGCCCCATGAACCTGATCTAAACCAGTTTAGATTTGTTTGGTTTGTCAACTCCAGACCTATTCTAAAAAAATCAGATTTTTTTTTTACCTTTGTGCAACAGGCCTGACTGAGCATCCCGACCAGCAAAACATAGCAATCATGGCTCAACCAATGACTTAACTTTGAGGCAAAACTTACTGTTAGTCTAAACAATGCCAGATGGGGCAAGTGTTCAAAAAACATGTTTGAAATTTAAAATCACAGTCTGTTTTTAACAGGAAAAATGCCAATGCTAAAAATGGAAAACATTAATTACTTTAAATACCAGGCTTGGCAGGTAGGCCATTATGTAGTTGGCAGGCCGAAATTTTGTGACTCATAAAAGAGTTTCTAACCACAACAGTAAAATACATAGTTTAAATGCATATAAACTTTTTTTCAATCTAGTAAACCTTTTAAGCTTAAGTTAGTGTCCATTTCTATTCTACATATCCCAATCTTTTTTTGGATTCATATTAAAAGATAATCACATTTTCTTATGTAATTTGTAAGTTACATGCAATTTACTCTCATAACATATATTTTTACACATTAGACGGGAGTTTGTGGAAACCAAATATCCAAAATGTTGTAATATGTTTTCACAGTGCCTCTTACCTGCAGCAGGAAGTCAAACAAGGCCAGCCGCCCCCACTCTGAATGATGAACTCCCACACATGTTGAAAAGTTCAACGGTACTCGAGTACCACACCTGCTCTTAAGCAGAGTCTGATATTGTGGCCAAGTAAGTGAAAAAGAGTTCTGGTCATTGTCAGCATCAGACAGATGCTGGATGCTGGGATCCCACCATACCACCGGTCTGGGAGATCCAGTTGTGTACCTGTATGGTAGAATCTCACTGTGGAATGTTCTCATCACTGCAGGCAAGCTCCGGTTCAGACCTAGAACTCTGTCCAGGTGAAAGGCGAACACCTCAAACCAGTCATTGGGGCGTTTTATGAGAGCACAGCTTCCGGTCTGGCAGCGTTTGATATGATAGTCCTCTGCAGAAGCAAAAATGCTATATGTATCACTGAATCCAACCTGAAGCACTTGACCATGGCCTGGAAGCCTGGCTTTACTCAACACAGTACCACTGGAGAGAAGCGCCATCTTTTTCACATCATCCTCACTGAGCCAGGGTAGAGTCTCTGTTTTGGTCTGGTTCCAGTTTTCAATAAAAGGCTCATCAGAGACAGTCTTACACCAGTCAGTGGCTGACTCCTTGATGCCAGCCTTTGCTGGAATCCCATCGTTGTTTTCTGCCCCGGATTTGGGCCTCTTCCTCTCTGTGGGCCCTGCTCGTCTTTCATGTGTCCCTGCTTCTCCGGGGGCCTGTTTCAGTTTTACCACCTGCTGTGTATCAGAGAAATGCCCCACAAGCCTCTTTACTCTGTCCCCATCTGGAGTGCATTTGTGCCTGCATGTCTTGTTATTTGGGTGGAGGCTTTGGATGCTGGCAGGCTGAGGGAAAGCTGGGTCATGTCTGGAGCGAAGAAGATGGATGGTTGTGTTATTGCTATTTCCTAGTCTATCGGCTCGCCCTCGTTTGGCACTGGCTGAAAATGGCTTGACTGGACGCTTGTTTGTGTTCTGCAGATATCGTTCTTTTTTGTTTACTTTACTTTTTGGATGCTTGTTAGTTGATACTTTTTCCTGAATTTTTTTTCCGGAGGAAAATGATAGTTGTTGATGGTTGACCATCAGGAGATGCTTAGCAGAATCTTTCATTTCAGGCTTCTTCCAGGTTCTGCTGTTCTGTACATATGAAGACACTGGAAAGTAAGGTTTCAGAGACCACTTTTCCACCAGCTTGCTGTGTTTGTTATTGCGGGGACTCCGTAGATTCACCCTGTTCTCCTCAGATGAGAAGGGGGGAAGGGTGTATATCATCGCCACTGTCAGACTGAAGAAAAAAAGGAAGGCCACCACAAACCGACATTTTAGTCTGAACTTCAACCACACTCTTAGAGCCTGAAAGACACAGCAGAGAAGGCAGTGGTAAAGACAACTGGTACAATAAAGTAAGCAAGCAAGTCGTAAATGTAAATCTCAAAGAGAAAAGGTTTTGTAAACTACAACAGGAAAAGCAGTTTGGATTTCAGGAAAGGTTGAATTCCATTCAGAGGGCTGGATTTTGAACACCACATGCTTGAGATTCATTTCACCCTTTTCCATATGTGGATAAGATTGACATTATGCCTAGAGATATTTTCCATATGTGTCTGTCCACTCCAGGTTCAGTGTCAGGCTGGAATGCAGATTGAATTTTTCCAAGCTGTTAGTTTTACAGAGATAGGCCTATGCCGGAGAATTAATCAGATTGAATACAGAATGTATTCACATACAGAAAATCTAAATAAACAATTCTTATTTTTTATGGAATATTGCAGTATTTATTAGAAATGATTTGTCTGTGCACATCATTATTTAAAAAAATAATAATAATCATGCCCTCTATTGCAACTTCCATTTCATGCCGACTTTACCATCCAATAACAAACAGTAGTGAACAAATAAATAATGCCTTGTGAATGTTATTGTATTTGGCTTATTTTTTACTTGCAGTCTCAAATTTTCCTGCCCTAGCCATGACCCGTTCCAAATTGGGCAAAGCCTGTCATTTAAGGTTTAGAAGAGGTACCAATCCTTCCAAAACTGTACACGCAACTGTAAAAACTAAAATAATGCTTGGAAAAAAATCACAACATTTTGATAAAAAGCCTAGATTTTTTTGTTTGTTTACTGTGTCAAACAGTGTTAGGTAAATTTAGCAACACCAAGCAACAAGCCAAAATAAAGTGAAGCCCTTTTGAAAAAGTAGTTAACTACAACGTACATTACAAGCTACTAATAAAAAGAAAAATATGTAAAGCATACTTTGATATAATTTATAATTAAATGATGATAGTCATTAGAAAAAGTAGTTTGCAACTGAAAAAGCTACACTACTCTGTCATGATACTGACAAATGTAGAATAGTTACTCCTCAACACTTGAAAATGCAATTTTAGAAACATTTCATATCCAAAACCTATCAAATATATTAATAGCATGTTTGATATTAGCTGTTTGCAGACATAAAAAAGTTAAATATAAGGCATAAGTAAACAATGAGTCTGCACACCAGAAAATGCAGAAAAGTGATTTTAATAGTTGCTCACCACGTGTAACGTTTCGGGCCCAAGCCCTTCATCAGACAATAAGGCATAAACATGTGCATGATACCTATCTGCCACGTTTTTCAATTCCACATATATTTGGATGCTAAACAGGAAAGAAAATTCTCAATACTGTGAGATCTCACTTTCCTGGCTGACATTTTCATGACTTTAGCAGATCGCACATGTGAAAGACTTTCATTATGCTTCAGTTTAAAGAATGTCTTGTGTGTAGTTTCACAAAGCTGAGGGGAGCATCAGTTAAGACAGTCTGGACAGGTTAGGGCCTGTTTGACTGCTAATTTACACAAAAAAGTTAATGTTTCAAGGCTACGCTTACACTTGGCATTAACATGCGACCTGTATCCAGATGTTGTCCACATACACATTGAAAAGACAAGTTTAAACGCGCTTCTGATCGGAATGTTATCCGATTGGCGTATCCAGGTTCGGAGGTAGTCGAGGACGCATTGTGATCGGATCTCAGTGTAAATACTGTAAAGGCAATCCAGCCATCGTGTCTGCATTCACATTGGACGTCACACAAAACCCCACCCACTGTCATTATTCTCCCTCCTCTCTCCAGGAATTGCTACAGTAGCTGTAGCTGTGTGGTTTTGCGATACAGTTGAGTGGGAAGTACATCGGAAATATACTGAAATGTGTGCCTTCGCACCCTAAAGTTGCAGAACCCATCACTTCAGGTCGACTTTGCACAGGAGCCATCCTTTTTTTTCTTTTCTTTTTTTTTCCCGTGGGAATGCGACATCCGATCTGTTATCAAGATACAGAAGCCACTTGATGTGGACAGGTGTAAAAACACCATGTCCTGATTGGCTTATGATCCGATCTGCTTGATCGGATCACGGTGATTGCATGTTAACGCCAAGTGTAAACGAAGGCAAGTGGATATGTAAATACACTAATCTTGAGACAGAATATCTGCCAAAACAAATAAAACAAAACCTTCATAACCATTAACAAATCTTAGACCTCTTAAAGTGTCAAATGTGTTTGATTACCCACTGGTGAGTGAAGGGGAAGGTGACTAGAGCTTGCATTAAGCTCTCAGTGTTCCTTTTAACAACTAAGCATATTGACACCACAGTGCTAAACTGGCAAATGCAAACGGCACAAACACGTATGGCATAGACATCACACTGTTAAACAAGGCAGCAATCCAAGCACAACAAACACAAGGAGACAGACTGAGAACACGAAGAGGAATTACTCAGACAAGTACAATGTTTTGGGGAAAACATGCTCACATCCCAAAAGTTATTGTTTTTCCGGGTCTTACTTGCACAGACTACGCCTTTATAACTCAAAAGTGTATAAATCCATCACTGGTGAAATAATGTAAAGAAAGTATAGAAGTAATAAAAACCAAATAGCATTACATAAAAAAAAAAACGCCAAATGAATCCAATAAACATGTTGTCTACAGTCAAAATATGACATGGTAGTAACTTCTCACCGTTGATTATTCAAAGCAAGGTGTTTGAAGTGTTAATGTAAGGTGATATATCACTCTTGTTTGTTCTTGCCAGCTCTTTCTCTTATCTGCTCAGTTAATTTGACACATCAGGGCTAATTTTACCAATAGTGATAAAGCCCTTCACAGCAAAATATACACTACCAAAAGTTTGGCATGATAAAATATATATTTTTTTAACGTTTTTGAAAGAACTTATGCTCACCAAGGCTGCATTTATTTGGTCAAAAATACAATGAAAATGTGGTGACATTTTAAAACAACTATGTGGTGATGGGAGATTTAGACAGGAGACAGGAAACATTAAGACTTGATCTACTTGTTCATAAGTATAAAATATCCGAGTCCACCTCAGCCGACCCTGCCTTCTCCTCATTTCCTTGAACCTGTGTTACAGTAGTGCCGAAACTCTGGAGGCGAAGGTTGCTGCCAGCATGCAGTGCGCGGCCCTCCACCAAGAGCACCATCAGGGCCACCTGGACATAAGAAAATACCAGGACCAGTGCTTCCGTGCCCTCTTCCAGTGACACCAGGAGGACCGCAAGCTGTTCCAGAGCTGGATGAATCGGGAGGTTCGGTCTGCAGAACCCCATTCCACCACTGCTCATGTGCCTCTAACTAAAATGGTCTACAGGACGACTCAGAGGCATTTGTGGATCTATTCGAAAAGACTGTGGAAGCATGTGACTGGGCCCACTGGCCAGTACGCCTCATTCCACAGCTTTTGGGGGAGGCGCAGGTGATCACCCAACAGCTGCCAATGCAGAACCTCCTTGTCTACGACGACCTCAAATGGGCCATCCTGCAGCGGGTCAGCCGCAGTGCAGAATAACACCGGGGGTTGGCAAACCCCTACCCACAGTATCTCTCTCCAACCCTGCCCCTTCTGTTTATCCCTCCACCTCTCGACCTGTTCCTATCACTAGGTCCCATAGTAATTTGCTTCCCCGAGCCGTGCCAGTGGACCAGTAATGGAGCCCGCAGAGGGACTGAGAGCGCCTCCAAGGGGGAGCCTCCCAGCTGGTTCCAACCCTGGAGAAAATAGGACTTCAAGCTTCTCTATGGATGGCAGCCTTGCGGAGTGCTCAATGTCCTCTGAGAAGCTTGGGAGGATGGACCTTCATATAGTAAAAATCACATTCAGTATATTCTGGACCTCTGAGCAAAACTACACACATTGTTGCTGCTCTCTATGAAAAATTGGCTGCAGGCTCAGGACAGATAGAGCCGGCTATATAACAATTCTCCCTCACACACCTCTACAGTGGCTCCAACACAATATATTTTAAAACGTAATTTATTCCTGTGAAAAAAGTTTTGAATTTTCAGAATCCATTACTCCAGTATTCAGTGTCACTGAATCCTTCAGGAAATCATTCTGATTTGCTTATTTGAGGCTTAAGAAACACTTCTTACATAATATTTTTGTGGAAACTGATACACTCAACAGTGTGGGGTATGTAAGATAAAAAAAGGAAGAAAGAAATACTTTTATTAAGCAAATATACATTACATTCTCTCCAAATTGACAGTGGAGAAATGTATAATTTTACAAAATATTTCTGTTCCAAATAAATGCAGCTCTTTTTAAATTTGTTATTATTTAAAAAAATAATAATTCAACTTTGCCCTCACGGGAATAAATTAAACTTTAAAATATATTTAAATAAAAACAGTTATTTTAGATTCAAATTATTTTACAAATGTTCTATTTATGTTTTTAATGTATCTTTTAATCAAATAAATGCAGTCTTGGTGAGCATAACAGAGAAAAATCGTAAGTATTCTAGGCTTTTGACCAGTAGTGTATATATATAAGAAACATATGATATGGTTAAAACAACTGTGAAATTATTTTATTATATTATTGTCGATCTCTTCTGTCCACCCCCCCCCAAGGAAAATAAGCAGATTGCTCACAAATAATAATGGCGAATTAGCCACCAATTCGCCAAAACGCAAAATGATTATGATTTGCCATGAGAGTATGTTGAATTTTGAACACTGAAGTAAACTGAAATGACCCCTATTTTAATCAAAAGTAGGTTACTCGTATTCCCTACAAAGACACAATGCACATCTGAATGAGGGTTTGTTCTTTCTGAAATAGCAGTTTATCAATGTATTTTTAAACGAAAGGGGACAGCAAAAGAAAACTAGATGTCACACTTTCACTTTTAAGGGCTAGTCCATGAGGAAGAAAATAGAGCAAAGCCTAAAATTTGAAACTGTTTTCTGAGGAAGTTCTTGCTCCCACTCACCTGCTCACTGGCCTTTTTCATTGAAAATAAATGGTGACCATTCGAGAAACTCTTTCCGAGCAGCTCCCTGTGCTTTCATTCGCTGTCCTCTCTCACTTCAGCTGCTATGTGTCTACAGTACATCATAGAATTAGGATAAGTGGTTTGTCCATGAAAATCTATTTCTTTGCTAGAATCCAAAACGTTGATGTCAATGGATCTTAAAGGTGAAGTGTGTTTCCTTTTTGAAAGTAATATATCTTTTCCTATCCTAGTTTAATATGCAGAGACAACTTTAAGCCATTTGCTCTGTTTGCAGCATTGCTCTGTTCATTTGAACTCTTCAAACAGTCCAACATAGCAACATTTTCTCAACCAATGGCATGACTTTGGGGCAGTGTGATCTGTTTGGATGACCAATGACAGATCGGAGGAGTGTTCGGGTAGACATTTTTTTAAAACAGTCATTCATTTTTGTAGATCCATTTGTTGCTTCAAGTGCCACAAAAATGAAACACTCCACTTTTAACTTGTATTAACCCAGAACATTCATTTAAATAAATACAGCCAGTTCTCTCAGATGTCTATACATCTTAAAATTGGCATTAGTCCATTACATACACATTAGGAAGTTTCTTGGCATCAAATACTATCCAGATAGGAGGAGTTGCTGAATTTCGGATTGAATGAAAAGACTATATCGAAATGTCAGACTATTTTACATCATCTATCTCTGCCAAGAGCAAGACAAAGGAAACAAACAAATTGTCAGCGTCTGAGTGGTTATTTATGACAGCTGCATGAAAGATCTGAATGAACATCTCATGGCAACAGAGAACAAAGACTCACTCAATTCTATCTATATTGTCACTGTACATTTATCTGTCTGTTACATTTTTATAATTGTCAAGAATTGGTTAGGTAAATTGGTTACATTTTTTTGTCATTGTGCATTTATCTACCTATTATGTTGTTTATGTTTAGGGTAGAGGTGAGATTAGGTAGTCAAAAATATCTTTATAATTTTTTTTGTTTAATCAAGCAAACAACAACAATACAGATATCATAATGCTTACATAGAGAAACTCTGTAGCCCCATCAGACTAAACAAAAATTGTAATGTCAGCAAACCAAGATCTTCCATACAGTACCATGACCGGCTGTAAGAAAACTCTGTTTGATGTATGATCTTTCATGCATTGTGCAAAGGTCAGCATTACCCTCTATCCGTATAGGAGGATCAGCTATACCATTGCAAGTTGCAAGCAGGAGGCAAATGGTTTAGGGGGAGAAAGGTGTGATGGGGGGGGGGGGGGGGGGGGGGGGGGGGGGGGGGGAGTGAGAGAGAAAAGAGAGAGGAAGAAAAAGGGATGAACTGCTGTCTTGTCTGTCCTAGCTCAGAGTGTCATCAATGGAGTGTCTGTTTTATAACGGAGCAGATGCTTTTGACACTAGTGTCATCCTGAAATATATAATGTGCAGGTCTCTGTGTGTAGGATGAAAATGTGTCACTGACAGTCTGCTGCAGTCATTTATATTCACACACACACACACAAAACAATAACAACAAACAACAACAACAACGAACGAGAAACACACAGCCACATAAAAAAATATACAAAAAACAGAAATAGGCTCTTGTAACCCATCCTTTGGTAAGCTAATAAATACACAACCAAACACGTAATAGAGATATAGACAACAAAACACTAGTATCTCTGCACATATATGAAGGGATACCCATATTATTTAGATACCACAAATGTCATGAAGCGTACATTCAACATCCATTGCATAAACAAATACAAACACTGTCCACAGAACAAAATGTGACCAGTTACGGAAACGTATCGGTTACCTAACGTAACCTCGGTTCTCTCTAGAAGAGGGAACGAGTATTGCGTAAGTTAGCTTACGCTACGGGGAAGATTCATCTTTCTCGAGACATTGAAAACAAAAATTATCCTTAATTTTGTATTTATTGTCAACGCAGTGCAGCAGCTGCCAGACCTAGAGCGGGCTATCTAGCGAGCTCATTGGCTGCCCTGTGGCAACTGCAGCAGCCTACCAGTGAACCTGGCGTGACGTCACGCCCAATGAGAGGCGCTCGCGCCCTAATGGCTACACAGCCCGCCAAAAGGGGCGTGGCTTAGTGTATATAAGCACGGTTCAGAGGCTGCTCCCTGGTTTTCATCGACTGAAGCGAAAGACCTTTGCAGACCTTTTGACGCATAAGCAGCTGCAATAGCGTCCACTATCCATCTGTACAGGGTCTGTTTCGAGGCGGCGAGACCTTTGGTGCGCCCACCAAATGAAACAAAGAGCTGCTCCGTGCGTTTGAAAGAGGCGGAGCGCGCAGTGTAAAATCTCAGCGCTCTGACTGGGCAGAGGAGATTAACATCACAGTCGCTATCGGATGCTGGCAGAGCCGATAGGGAAATGACCTGCGCTCTGAACGGAGTACCAATCACCTTAGGGACATAGCCATGTCTAGGTTTGAGAATGACTTTGGAGTCATTTGGCCCGAACTCAAGACACGCAGCACTGACAGACAGCGCGTGAAGGTCCCCCACACGTTTGACAGATGACAGGGCTGTCAGAAAAACGGTTTTAAGTGATAGGTATTTCATGTTCACGGATTCTAGAGGTTCAAAGGGAAAAGCTTTCATGGCCTCGAGGACCAAAGAAAGATCCCACATAGGAACCGACGGGGGGGCGGAGGGTTCATCCTTCTAGCTCCTCTAAGGAAGCGGATGACCAGCTCGTTTTTCCCTAGTGACTGGCCGTATGTTGGTTCTGTGAACGCTGCGACGGCCGCCACATAAACTTTGAGCGTGGATGGGGATCCAACAGCTCTTGTAGGAACACGAGCAGCCACGAAACCCCACATTTCCATCACATTTCCATGGGTCCAGATCTTTGTCGGTGCACCATTTAGAAAACACAGACCATTTAGACGCATAGAGCTTTCTAGTAGAGGGATCTCTTGATTGCGTGATCGCGTTCACTACTCCTTCTGGCAAGGCAACGGGTATTCGTTGATCACCCACGCATGCAGCGACCAGCGCTCTGGGTGGGGATGCCAGATCGAGCCGTGAGCCTGAGATCTGTTCTCACCGGAATGGGCCACGGAGCCGTCTGTGACAGCTGCGTTAGCTCCGGGAACCAAATCTGATTCTCCCAACGCGGGGCTATGAGGAGCACCGAGTGGCGCATTTCCCTGATTCTCTTTATTACCTGTGGCAACAGTGAGATCGGTGGGAAAGCATAAAGTGGGCGGCTGGGCCAGTTCTAGGCCAGCGCATCCTCGTTCTTCGAAAAGAACACTGGGCAGTGAGCCTTGTCTTTGGACGCAAAGAGGTCTACTTCCGCTCTGCCGAATAGGCGCCATAGTTTCTGGACTGTTTGGGGGTGCAGGGACCATTCCCCTGGGGGAACGTTGTCCCTGGACAGTCTGTCTGGGCCGTCGTTCAGGTGGCCTGGCACGTGCGCCGCTCTCAGCGAGCGCAGGTGACACTGGAACCAAACTAGAAGGCGCTCCGCCAGATCGCAGAGATTCCTGGATCTGACTTCCGCCCTGACAGTTCAGGTAGGATACCACCGACATGTTGTCCGAATGGACTAGAACATGGTGGTCCCGGATGACAGGGAGAAAGCGCGTAAGCGCGTTCTCGACCGCTATCATTTCCAGACAGTTTATGTGAAGGAGCTTCTCTCGGTCTGACCACAGACCAAACACCGGTGTGCCTTCGCAGATCGCGCCCCAACCTGTGTTGGACGAGTCTGTCGAAATGACTTTTCGGTGTGAGATCGCACCCATCATCACTCCCCGCTGAAACCAATCGGCCACTTTCCAGTGCTGCAGAGCTGTAATGCAGGTCTGAGTCACTCTGATTAGTTGGCGGCCGGCGGCCCAAGCCCGGCGAGACGCGCAAGCATTCAGCCAGCGCTGTAGCGGGCGCATGCGCAGTAAACCCAGCTGGAGTACTGCTGCAGCTGAAGCCATACAGCCTAGCATTCTCTGAAACGTTTTCAAAGGGATGAGGCTGCCCTTCTGGAAACACGCGGCTAAGCGCTGAACACGGCGCGCGCGCTGTGTTGACAAGCGCACTGTCATAGCCACCGAGTCTAGTTCTATTCCTAAAAAGGAAATTGACTGACTGGGCCGTAATGAGCTCTTGGTCCAGTTGACTGAGAGACCCAAGCTTTCCAGATGACTGAGGAGCACTGTCTTGTGAGATAAGAGTTCCATCTCCTACTGTGCTAAAATCAGCCAATCGTCCAGATAGTTCATAGTTCGCAAGCCCGATTTCTCAGGGGGGCGAGCGCCACGTCCATGCACTTCGTAAATGCACGGGGTGCTAGGGACAGGCCGAACGGAAGGACGGTGTATTGATAAACCCGGCCGTCGAAGGGGAATCTCAAGAATGGCCTGTGACGGGAAATTATCTGAATCTGAAAATAAGCATCTTTCAGATCGAGAGATATAAACCAGTCCTTCTAGCGCACCTGCGCGAGAAGTTTCCTGATTGTCAGCATTTTGAACGGTCTTTTCACAAGCACTCTGTTCAAATGTCTCAGATCTAAGATGGGTCTGAGGCCACCGTCTTTCTTTGGTACAAGAAAATAACGGCTGTAAAACCCTGACTCGCTCAGAGAAGGCGGCACCATCTCTAAGGCCCTTTTGCACAACAGATTCGCTATTTCTGTGCGAAGTAGATGTGCTACTTCTGTATTCACAGTTGTTTCGAGCCGCGCTCGAAAGCGTGGAGGGTGGCGATCGAATTGGAGCGAATAGCCCTGTTTTATTGTGTTTAACACCCATTCTGATACCCCTGGGATAGCTTCCCATGCTTTTATATGTGTAGCTAGGGGCTGAATGGCCTCTGGGCTCTGACCGCCACACTGTGTGGGCTTGGCAGGCTGAACCAGAGGTGTGTGCGCAGCGCGCATGCTCTCAGTGTTTACACACGGCGGCTCGCAGGCAGCAGTGACACTCTGATTTATGTCTGCTTTGTGGTTCGCGAGCAGCGCCATGGGCGAGGTGCTTAACTGTAAACGTGAACGCTTGTGAGCGGGCACGAGACTTACATATTTTTGCGACGCCCCGATCTCTAGAGATGGGGAATGTGTTATTGCAGCCTTGTGGCAAACAGGCGACGCTTTGTGAAAAGCGTTTACTCGTAAGCGTGCACGCTTTGTAGTGGGCACTAGACTTACGTCCATATGAGTGTTTGCTGGCCGTGTGACAGAGCGGGCAAGGGGTGGTCGTGTGCACGGGCTCGTGGGCACGTTTACCATGTTTAACACTCGAGCGGCTTGTGACCGCTTTATGGGAGTGGGCTCTGTGAGTGACACGGGAAGTGTAATGCTTGTGTGTAGGGGTGTGCACTGTGGTGTGGGCACATTTTCTACACATAAAGCACCGTCGGCGTAAGCCGGACAACCAGACATTATACTCTTTTTGAGATTTCTCTGGGTCGCCGTGAAAACGGCGGTTGTGTGCAGGCGAGAAGGTAGTGTTACCGGCTCGTTGGCTGCTAAATACACCGCTGCAGTAGCCTGTATGAAGGGGACTGACAGGGGGAGGAATTTTGACGGTGGCCCGGCCGCGGCGGGGCTCGACCGTCTCTTCCTTGATGCTGCTAGGAGGGCTTTCGCGTGCTCGGGCTTCAGGTGAGGCCCACGGGGGGCGGCGGTCTGCGGCGGCTGTCCGAGCGCGATCTAGGGCGGCCGCCCTGTCGTCGCTGCGAAGGCTGGCTTGGCTGAGCTGGGCGCTGTGTTGTGGCTCGTGCAGGAGGCTGGTCACGTGAGCGGCCTGCAGAGGAGCTGGAGCGTCGAGGCAGGAATAAGCTCATAGCCTGCGTGGTCTTTTGAACTTCGGAGAACCGGTCGACGATACCGTTCACAGCCGGGCCGAAGAGACCAGTGGGAGAGAGTGGCGCGTTGAGAAACGTGGCACGTTCAGCTTCTCCCATGTCCGCGAGTCTCCGCCAGAGGTGCCTCTCTGTGACAGTCAGAGCGGCCATACATTTTCCCAGAGCTTGAGCTGCAGACTTTGTGGCGCGAAGGGAGAGATCCGTCGCGCTCCTCAGATCCGTAACAGCCTCTGGGTTTCTGCTTTTCTCGTCCCACTCACGAAGAAGGTCAGCCTGGAGGATTTGGAGGACGGCCATGGAATGCAGAGCAGACGCGGCCTAGCCGGCGGCGGCATAGGCGCGGCCAACACAGGCGGATGTTGTATTGCAGGCTTTAGACGGGAGTGCGGACCTTGAGCGCCATCTCGCGTAGGGCGGGCAAAAGTTCGCTGCGACCGCTTCCTCAACACGGGGAATGGCCGTGTATCCCCTCTCGGCGGCGCCGTCCACTTGTGAGAGCGACGTGGAGACGTGAGACTGAATCCTGGCCGAGAAAGGCGAATTCCATGACTTGGAGAGCTCAGCGTGGAGTTCAGGCAGGAAAGGCGCTGGGCAGCGGCGACCTTGTAGAAAGCAGCCGTCGAGCCTATTAGGCGCGGACTCAGCAGGCGGGGACCACTCGAGCCCGAGGCGGTCAACGGCCTGAGTGAGGAGGCGCAAAAGCTCGGATTCCACTCCAGCGCGGGTCCGGCCGGATTCCTGGATCGAGGAGGAGGCAGAGCCTGACCACTCCTCGCTGTCCGAAGCCAGTAAGGAACAACAGTCACGTGTGGCGTTGTCTTCCGCCTCATCGTCCGACGTAACGGCAGTGCGGCCTCCCGGCGGCAACAGGCGCGTCCGTGAGAGGGGGCGGGGAAGGCGATAGCGAGGCTCGAGGGAGAGGCTCCGGCGAGACGCTCGCGACAACCATATCCTCCGGCGGTCTTTGGAGCGGCGCTTCTTCTTGCGCGGCACAACAAAGGGCGGGGTGGCGGCTTCGGGGGTGAAAGCTTCAAGACGAGCCCGCAGGGTCGCCATTGGAAGCTCCTCACAGTGCTCGCATCCTCCGGACGAGAGGGCGAGGGCTGCGTGTTCCTGGCCCAGACAGAGAACGCAAATCACGTGGCGGTCTCCGGCGCTGAGCGGGGCTCGGCACGAGCTGCAGGAAGTGCAAGACATCTTGAAAAAGACGCTCGTGCTCTTTTAGGAAGTGTCGCAAGGGCGAACATGCTCAATACAGTGTAAAAAGGATACGTCGCCGGACGGCGTAGCTCGCACGGATGGCTGAAGGTGGCGATGACGACCGGCTTCTTCAAGCGCTGTCCTAAGCTTGCTAGTTGCCCCTCAGACGGCGACGCGGCTTCTTGTAGTCCAGCGATGCGGAGAGCTTCGCTGAAGAGATGAAAAGCAGGGAGCAGCCTCTGAACCGTGCTTATATACACTAAGCCATGCCCCTTTTGGCGGGCTGTGTAGCCATGAGGGCGCGAGCGCCTCTCATTGGGCGTGACGTCACGCCAGGTTCACTGGTAGGCTGCTGCAGTTGCTGCAGGGCAGCCAATGAGCTCGCTAGATAGCCCGCTCTAGGTCTGGCAGCTGCTGCACTGCGTTGACAATAAATACAAAATTAAGGATAATTTTTGGCTTCAGTGTCTCGAGAAAGATGAATCTTCCCCGTAGCGTAAGCTAACTTACGCAATACGAGAGAACCTCTCGTAAGAGAACTAGGGACACAAGTCGGTTCTGGGGCATTTTGAGTTATTCACAGATTCTGAAAGTGTAGTCTCCAAGCTTTCCAACGATGTGTAACACATGGAAATCTGATAATATTTTGAGAAGTTGTGGCCATTTGAAGGTAGGCACAAAACCGCCTCTAAAGGTCTGCAGTTCTCACCTCTCTCTGCAGCTGGAAGTGACAATAGGGCTCATTTACATGTCATTTAGATAAGCCATACCCCTGTAAAGCTCCCCCAATGTGCTTTACAGCTTTTTTTTCTTTCCTGCTAGCTAATAACAATAGTAGGTATGGGAAGGTCTAAACAGACTAAACATGAGATAACGTGTACGTGTTCTTAGAATGAACACAAAACAAAAAACTTTAATGTTTATGGAAACTCAACCCCAGGACCGGCGAATGCACTTCTGCCGCTCTAGGCGAAAAACAATTGTGCTGCCCCTTGAAACGTACTAGCAACAACACACAAAGACCAATATGCCATAAATATAATGCAAAACCAGCAACAACACACGAAGACCAATAACGTTATGCCATACATAACGCAAAACCAGCAACAACACATAAAGCCCAATATGCCATACATACAGTCTTCCACTTCCAGGAAGAAAGGCACTGGGGCAGGGCGCTGATGGTCACGATCTGGTAACCTCATCATGCACTTCCAGGAAGAAAGGCACTGGGCAGGGCGCTGATGGTCACGATCTGGTAACCTCATCATGCACTTCCAGGAAGAAAGCCACTGGGTCGGGGCACTGATGGTCAGCGTGAGCCACCCAAAGAAGTCAATCATCCAGCCTCTAGCTTTCGGGACACGATGGAGGCCTCCATGCGAGCCCAACACTTTCATCGGCCTGGGAAAGCATACCTGTCAGCTCTGGGTCAGACTTGATCAATGTTTCTTTCTCCGAAGGGGGCAACACAGCTTGGTCTTCATGCCCGGAGGACTCTATCTCACCCTCCGATGCCGCAAGCCCAGAATGAAATGCCGCAAGGTCCCTAATGAGAAGGACCAGCAATCTTATCCGGAAGCTCCAAAGCTTGCAGTGTGTTAGAGTAGTGGGGGGCCCACAGAGATTGGCTTGGTGGGTATAGTGCCCAACGGTGATCCTCGGGTCACCCTGGCTAAGTAGCCCTTTTCTGATTACCAGAAGAGGAACTAGATCAAGGTATAGGTGTAACCTCGTGTGAGGTAATTGAGTCACGACCCCAACACCGTCATCTTATTGCGGTAAGATGGTCATCTTACCGCAATGGGTGCATGACTCATCCAAGAACACCACCTAAGCGCGCTTTAAGCCCTGACACGTGAGGCAGCGACCGTGACTGTCAGACAGAGCCAGGTAACGACCACATCCAGAAACACATATTCCTCATTTACCCACTTCTTGGGTGGAGTTCCCGATCCAAATCGCACACGTCAATGTGCATTGGCTCATTTAGTTTAGTTTAGTTAACGTCGAACATTACTGACTGAAAGGAAACTTTTATCTTTAATAAGACTGCAAAACAATGCTGGACACAACAATATACATCTATGGGTAAAACATGCATCAAATGACTGATACATGCCTCATAGTTTCAAATAGATTTTGTAAAGTTTTCTGGATTAATGTGGATGTAGCCTTAGATTAAATTTTGGGAAGCTTTACCCCCCTTAAATAGAGAATAGAAAAACCTACAACCAATAAGTACCACAAAGTAAGTTTGTCTTAAAAAATAATCAGGCATATCTACATCAGACACATTTAGATCTGTCAGCTGGATGAACCAAATGAATTCAGTAACAGGCTATAGATTGCATGCTTGCAGTGCCTCCATATATAGCTAAACACAAATATCATCATCTTCCTTGATTATTTAAATTTAGTCTCTCCCTGACACTGAATTGCTCCAAAAGCTCAACAAAATTGTGCGCAGGTGCTGTTACTCCATGGCAATTTGAAAAGCCATTATTATAATGTCAGAACTTCCTCGAACAATCAATTCTAATTCCCTTGGTGACTATCTCTCTCTGTCATGTTCGTGCACAGCTCACTGCTCACTGGTTGCATCTGATTAACAGACAGAGCAATAACACTTCATACATGACTTGTAGATAATGTTGTGTGAGTTATGTCTCAATTTAAGGTGAAAATAAAAAATAGTATCAACTGTTCAACAATCAATTGTTTAAACCTCAAGTCTTTAAGTCTTACTATGTCACCACACATCACTGGTGGATGAGGGTCATAGAGTAAAGAAAAACTGGCTTGAAGCTTGGCTTGATTTTTTTGCTCAAGGTCACAGTGGAAAAGGATTGTGCTGCTTAATATTTTTGTAGAAACTGAAACCATGATTTTTATTGCGTTAGATTTTTTTTTTTCATTAAAGGTACAATATGTAGGATTTTTGCAGTAAAATATCCAAAAACCACTAGGCCAATGTTATTTATTTTGTTTAGTTGATTACTTACAATATCCCAAATGTTTCCAACTATTTGTAAATCGTTAGAAAATTGCGATTTTAACCAAGAAACCGGGGCGTGTGTGCAGGGGTGAGGAGTCGCCAGTCAGTGGCGTCACATCCGCCAGGTTTGACCTCGCACTGACATAGTAACCATGGCGACAGACGTTGACAAATGGGTTATGGCCGTTATGCCTAGCAGGACGCTTACGCTGTTGTTGTTTTGTTCAAACATTATGGACCATGGCAAGCAGACTTTGAGACAAAAAGAGGACTAAAACGAAGATCAACAAGCAGCCAGCAGCCATATCACCCTGTAGCCCAAGACTGGTTGCCCACTGAAGCTAAGCAGGGCTGAGCCTGGTTAGTACCTGGATGGGAGACCTTCTGAGAAAACCAGGTTGCTGCTGGAAGAGGTGATAGTGAGGCCAGCAGGGGGTGCTATCCCTGTAGTCTGTGTGGGTCCTAACACCCCAGTATAGTGATGGGGACACTATACTTTTAAAGAGCACCGTCCTTCGGATGAGACGTTAAACCGAGGCCCTGACTCTCTGTGGTCACAAAAAATCCCAGGATGTCTTTCGAAAGAGTAGGGGTGTAACCCCGGCATCCTGGCCAAATTTGCCCCTTGGCCTCTGTCCATCATGGCCTCCTAATCATCCCCATATATACTGATTGGCTTCATCACTGTCTCCTCTCAACCAGTAAGCTGGTGTGTGGTGAGCGTTCTGGCGCAATATGGCTGCCGTCGCATCATCCAAGTGGATGCTGCACAGTGGTGGTGGTTGAGGAGATTCCCCCCCTTCTATGTAATGCGCTTTGAGTGTCCAGAAAAGCGCTATATAAATGTAATGAATTATTATTATTATTATTATTATCAACATCTTTCGAGATGCCGAGAGCTCCATGTCCGCGACTAACTTCGACTTGACAGAGACGCAGTGTTGCATGTTACTTTATTAGACAGGTGAGCAAATGTACATAAAACTAATCAATGTTATTTAGTTATAATTTAGTTATAAATGAGTAAAAAATCACTCAAATGCAGTTTAGTGTGATAGTGTAACTGTTAGAGTGAGTGAAACAGCGCTGCGTTACCTCAAGTTTAAATTGTCTAATAAACTGACCTGTGTGAGTATTAATTCAGCACTTGCGTGTAGTTCGGTAGAATGAAATGTCCTTATTCCTTTATATCCGCAGGATTCACGTTGCGTGTGGCGCTGGTATACGTCTAGCAATCGCGCCGTGCTTCATACCACAGTCATGTTAAAAACATCAATGTATTCACTCATCCATAAAAGATCTTTAGCTTGACGACAAGATCCATAATTCTGCTTAATGCGGAATATACATCATCAATATACACCTTTGTTATTGTAAGAGGTTAGCGACCCCTGGTGGCTAAAAATCCTGCATAGTGTACCTTTAATGTTAAAATGATAACAGTGTTCATAAATGTTCTTTCTTTCCAAAAAAATCGTGATGACCCCAAACTTTTACTTTAGTATAAGTCCTATAGTACTTACAAGATACTTAAATGTACTTTTTGTTTTTAAAATGTGTAAATACACTTTTTCCTTAGCATGATAAAATTACTAATAATTACTTATTATTACTACTTTATATAACATCCACCGATGTTATATAATGGAAATAAATAAGCCTGGTGTTCTAAACTATTGCTTGTGAATCTGGGACAGCAATACTTAAAGTTATTTGTAGAAAATACTGCTCTCTCAGGAGCGACTAAGTCAGCCAAGCAGTAACTGGCAAACAGATGGCATAGAATATTTTCAAAAATAGTTCCCTTTACAAGTCAATTCAAGATGTTCAGCAATGAGTCACATTTAGCTGACGTTACAAAAGTTCTGAATAAAATGCTTTACATTTCAACCTCACCTGCAAATGCTTCAGCTATGAAGCATACTTCACTATATGATAGTGATGTTTTGGTTTTGTGGAATGGTAATATTATTTGGGTTTTCAGAATCCATAAATCCGTGACAAATCTGGAAAAACACAGTATTGTTTTTCTAATCTAGTAGAAATGTCATGCCAGCTATCATAAAACAACACAAACATAACTTCCAGAATAATTGGAACTCTTGACAGATGTGCATTAGATTAATGTTCTTTGCTTTGAAAACATCTGGCTATCCCAAAGCTTGCCAAAAATTAAGAGATATATGCTCATGTAAGATTAGTTAACACAAATTGATGAGGTATAAGGCTACAGATATAAATCAGACAATGGATTTAAAATAGTTTATTGTACACACAACATGTCCACAGATGGACAATTGCGGATTCTTTTAGCATCCTGGTTTCAATAATCCTGAGACCTGTAATTAAACACCATCTCCATTCCAACAAAACTGTTGGAAGGTTCACCAGAAGAAAACTCTAAACTCTTGTAAGTAAAATTGTAAGTGCCCAGAGTTTCCGGTTGTTTAAGAAAGTAAAAAAAAAAAAAAAAAAAAAACAGACACACACAGCTATTTGTCATAGGTTTAGTTTTGGTGTAAAAATGTTATGTCATGCAGACGATAACCAAATCTCTCTGAGGTCTGATCATTTAGTTTTCTTTCAAAAAACAGATTCAATTCGTTAAATTCCAGATTTTACAACAACATCTGTATGCCAGTGCCAGCAAATGCAATAAAATGTTTTGTCTTACATACCTTTATGCATGCATTATTTCCTTACGAGGGCTGTTGACTGCTTGAATCTGATTGGTTGATGAACATTCTAAGTTGTGCGTATGCAATTATTTTCAGGGAAAAAAGTATAGTTCCAGGCAGGTCTTGACCGCATCACATTCATATAACTTATTTCAAAGGTCCTGCAGCCTACAACAGAAAAATAACCAAAACCCACAACGACATGGACCAAGCAAAAAATAAATAAATTAAACAATAGTATAAAAAATGGCAAATTATTTAAATGATTTTGCCACAAAATTACATTGTATTATGCAGGGAAAGCGCATACTCTCCCACTCAAATGCACACACACACACACATAGTACGGACACACACTCGCTATAAACATGTTGTCAGCGCTGCTCTGTCAATTTTATCAGTAAAAGAGTTTAGCAACATAAACGCTACATGACATTTTTAACTAGTGAGGTAATAACGGCGCTGTTCATGAAGTAGATAGGCTTACAGTTTCGCTAGTAGAGACGCTGCAAAAGACTCACACACGCTTAACCACTTGTGGTGTGCATTATTTTCTAATAATTCAACAGACACGACAGTCATCAATTATTCCTTACTTTATCATTATTAATGAAGGGTTTCCCAAACTGGTGTTTGAGGGAACTGCAAGGGGTTTGCGACTGGTTGAAAAGCTAATACTTAAAATTAAAAAAAAAAAAAAAACCACAAGGACACTATTGTCTTTCCTGAGTTGAGTAGAGTTGCTTTACAGCACAAGTTGAATGTCTCATATTTAAAGTTAGTTAGTTCCCTGTAATTTACTTTGAGGCTGCTTTGAAACAATCTGTATTGTAAAAATCTAAATAAAAGTGACTTGACCGAGTAAAAACAATCAAAATAAAACATTAAATCTCAGTGAGTTCTTCAAGAAAATACTTGGTGCGGCTGACTGTAAAGTTTGGGAATCCCTGTATTAAAGGACTCTAACAACAAAGAGTGTCCACTATGTTCTAAATAGTGCAAAAAGCAGTGAACCACATCAAAGATAACCTTAAATAATTTTACCTCATAAAGACTAGATTTATCCTAGTGGTTCATTGATAAGCAGTTAAAGACCACATACATTTTTCATCACCTTCTCTGCAAATAATAGCAATGCAAATGCATGGTAACTGCAACTAAACCCTCACAGGCAGAACGCAGTTAACGTAGTGTCTGCTGAGTAAGGGAATTTAAGGGTCTGCTGGAGAGGGCTGGAGCTGGGATGAATGATTCAAAGAATTCTCAATGCTGTAAAACATTAGGCACTGTTGTAGAAGAACTCTTGGATGCATCTTGCATAACTGACAGAGTGTTTTCTGCAGAGTGTAAATCAGAGGTCTGATCTCAATACACACAATGTGCTTTAGTGCCATGTCTTGCAAAGAGCACTGCAACAAAATCTTTTGATCTGTCTCAGAACTATTATTTTCCAATGAATTCAGATACATAACATGCATTTCAACTTATCCAACATAGTTGAGAGTTTGCATTGTGAGATAAACAATAAAAACGTATCTCAGGCAATTAATGCTTACAGGTATTTGATAATCCACTGATGAACATGACCCATAAACTCTAGCAACTTTAAAATGTATAATAATGAACAGTTCTCAATTGGACACTTACCATCATAAACACTAACGTCAGCAGCCTAATGCTTTTAGTGTTGACTCACAGCATCAGCGCCACATCATCTTAATTCCTGTGCTCCTCATTCAAACACACTATTATTCCAGCACGTCAAGCTCTCATCTTAACTTGGCCATGCGTGAGATGCATCCAAAGTCAGATTGTTTAGTGACTTTCCCTTGGTTTATTCTTCAGTTTCCAAAGTCTCAGAACAAAGCACTGATCTCTAGCAACACGTTGCAGAAGGATGGTGAACTTGAGAAGGGAAAGCAGAGTGGAGGTTTGGAGAGGAATGTGCCGTGTAACATGAGAAGTCTTTAAAAAAAACATACTGAGGAGATTTATTGTCCTGGGCTGGGCGCCTCTAGAGTTTACGCCGTATTTCTAATGTTGTATATGATCTTCATTTAATTTTTTATATAAACAAAATCCTCATTCAGATCTCATTAAATTTACTGTTAATTGCAATTTCCACTGAAGTAATTACAGCGAGAGTTAATGATTTACAACTTTTCTGTGGCATCTTGGTGTTAATATATAATTGAGAAAAAAAAAAAGAACAAAATGATGAAATGTTCTGAAACATTGTTTGAAGGGGATCCAGAATTAATAGATTATGATTTCACTGTACTAACAATAATTGTCCCTAAAATGGGGAATTGGAGGAAGAAATGGAGGGCTTTGAAAAACGGTTTCACTTGAATTTTACGAAGAAAATGATTTATATCAAGTATATTTTATTATTTCACATTCTGTGTCATGGTCCTTAAATATTATGTCTAGAAATGATTTATTGGACCTTGAGAACTTATTGTGGGATTATACTGTCCTCTTCTGGTAGAATGGTGATTTACAGTATAAGGGAAGATTGTACACAATGCTAGTTCATAGGACCATGTTGTCACTAGTGTACACTTCACCTTTTTTCTATTTTCAGACATGAAATTTCATCTGTTTGGAGTAAAAAGTTCACTTGTCATTTCTGTAAGAGACTGTAAGAGAATTGATTTGTTGTGAAGTTTGTGCAAAACAGGTTTTTAGTCAACTCATTTATCTAATTAACTATCTAATAATATTAGAAATAAAATGTTAACTGAAATAAAATATAAAAAACCTTAAGGTAGTTGCCAAGGCAACATTTCTCATTTGCATTTAGTTTAACTTGATGTATTAAAACTAAAATAAAATGAATACAATCTACATAGACATAAAATAATGTTAAACTTTAACTAAAATGATAAACAATAAATACACATTTTTTCAATATTATATAAACTATAATAGTATTTCAACGAAAATAGCATTGGTGCAAACTGGGCTCACACTGATTTTTCAGTAATATTTGAATACATAATAAAACACTTTGGGCTAAAAAAATCTCTGAGGGATGCTGTTATACCTATATCATGGTGAAATACATCGGGTCAGATTAACTTTACAAGTGTCACGGTTCATAAATCCTATGTTTCCTTCTTGTCTCGTGTTTCTGTTGTTGTGTGTGTGTGTGCTGATTAGGTGGGCGTGTCAGCCCATTAGCAATCATCAGTTATCACTCATCACTCCTGTCAACAGCTGCAGCTCATCTCATCATGTGTATATATGCTCATCACTTTCTCATCTCCATTGTCAGATCGTTGTTTGTGGTTTCCCGGTGTGTGTTCCAGTCGAATGTCTCGAGTCTTGTGCCTTCTTTGTTCCTGTGGATTTCGTTGGACTAATTATCTTCACTGGACACTACTCACCGCACTGCTGCACTGTCTTCACCAGATCCATCTGACCATCGGGGTCCCTGCGCCACTAACCTGTCTTCTCTGGACTCTTTATATCATACTTCATCTTATTAAATATTTTCACTTGCATCTTGCTTCCGGTTCTCATTACCCTGACAGAACGATCTGACCATCATGGAAGCAGCGAGTGGATCTTCAAGCTCACTGGATGCGTTTGTGAACAGCAGTATTCAGAGAATGGACACGCAGCAGAAAAACCTCAACGATACAGCTCGCGCCGTTCAGGCTTTAGTGGCGCAGGTGTCCGGGCTCACCCAACAGATCCAACAGCTTCGGACTCCCACTGCGCCACCCACACCGCCGATTCCCCCACCACCAGCGAACCCTCCCAGTCAGAGCCTCGTCTGCCGGTTCCCGAGCCTTATTCAGGTGAATCTAACTACTGTCGAGCTTTTTTAACCCGATGCGAAATGCATTTCTCTCTTCAACCCAGGACATTCCAGGAAGAGCGAACCAAAGTTGCATTTGTCCTGACATTGCTGTCTGGGAGGGCGGCACTTTGGGGAACGGCGGTGTGGGAGAATCAAGACGACTGCTGCTCCTCGTTCCAGAAGCTCTCTGACGAGATGCGGCGAGTATTTGACCGATCTGCTGCGGGAAGAGAAGCTGCTAGGGTGCTGGCAGATCTTCGACAAGGAGAGAGATCCGTATCTGACTTTTCGATTGAATTTCGCACTCTAGCAGCAGAGAGCCAATGGAACGAGGAGGCGCAGTGGGACATGTTCCTGCATGGGCTGGCTGACCGCGTCCAAAAGGAAATCTACGCCATGGATCTTCCCACTAAGCTCAATGATCTCATTGGCCTGGCCCTGAGAGTGGACGCACGTCTCTCAAGAATAGATCGACGAGTTCCACCTAACCGTCCGTCTGCAGGGTTCGAGGGTCAACGTTCTTGAGGCGGGGGCGCGGTCAGCCCCGTTTACGATCCTGAGCCCATGCAGGTGGGTCGAGCCCGGCTTTCCCAGGAGGAGAAGGAGAGGCGGAGATCCCTGGGCCTTTGCATGTACTGTGGAGGAGCTGGACATTTCGCTTACGGTTGTCCTTTAAAAGGCCCAGCCCGACAGTAAGTATGAGGCTACTGTCGGGTGGGATCTCTGCCGAGAAGACCTCATCCACATCTACTCTCCTTCCGGTAAGGCTCCGATGGTCAACTCACCTCCACGACTGTCGGGCACTTCTGGACTCAGGGGCGGAAGGTAATTTCATGGATCACAACTTTGCACGCACATTTCAAGTTCCCCTCAGACACCTTTCGCACCCCATTGCAGTACATGCCCTCAATGGTCAAAAACTCCCCACCATCTCACTGGCTACCGAAGACATCACCCTTATCACATCAGGCAATCATACAGAGACCATCTCCTTTTTCATTCTGGACACTCCTCTTGCACCCATCGTCCTTGGTCACCCCTGGCTCACTCGTCACAACCCCAAAGTGGACTGGCAGCTCAAGTCTGTGTCGGCGTGGAGCAGTTATTGTCATAAGTCTTGTCTTGTCTCTGCTTGTCCGTCTGTTTCTGTCCCTGTGTTTCAGGAGGAAGCAGTGGATTTATCTAACGTGCCCACGGAGTACCTGGACCTGAAGGAGGTGTTCAGTAAGTCTCGGGCTGCTTCTCTTCCCCCGCATCGTCCCTATGACTGTGCTATAGAGTTACTGCCAGGTACGTCTCCGCCTAAGGGCAAGTTATATTCACTCTCTGTCCCAGAGAGAGAGGTCATGGAGAAATACATTTCTGATTCTCTAGCAACGGGATTCATCCGCCCTTCCTCTTCTCCAGCAGGGGCGGGGTTCTTTTTTGTGGGGAAGAAGGATGGATCGTTGCGACCTTGTATTGATTACCGGGGGTTGAACAACATCACGGTAAAGAATACTTATCCTTTGCCGTTGATGTCTTCAGCCTTCGAGAGGTTGCAAGGAGCATCTATCTTCACGAAATTGGATTTAAGAAATGCTTATCATTTGGTCCGCATCAGGGAGGAGGATGAGTGGAAGACCGCGTGTAACACCCCCATGGGGCACTTTGAATACTTGGTTATGCCGTTCTGGCTTTCCAACTCCCCAGCGGTCTTCCAGGCACTTGTCAATGACGTGTTGCGAGACATGGTCGATCAGTTCATATATGTCTACCTGGACGACATATTGATTTTTTCATCGTCTCTCCAGGAACATGTGCAGCACGTCCGACAAGTGCTTCAGAGGTTGCTAGAGAATGGGCTTTTTGTCAAGGCGGAGAAATGCGCTTTTCATGCACAGTCTGTTCCTTTTCTAGGTTACATCATCTGGGTTGAGGGAATGCGCATGGATCCTGAGAAGGTTAAGGCTGTGGTGGATTGGCCAAGTCCAGATTCCTGTAAGGCCCTACTGAGGTTCCTGGGGTTCGCCAATTTCTACCGGCGTTTTATTCGCAATTTCAGCCAACTAGTCGCACCTCTGACCGCCTTGACCTCCCCCAGAACGACGTTCAGGTGGTCAGACGCAGCCGAGGCGGCGTTTGCTAAACTGAAGGGTTGCTTCGTTTCAGCCCCCATCCTGATAACCCCTGATCCATCACGTCAGTTCATGGTGGAGGTCGATGCGTCAGAGGTGGGGGTAGGTGCAGTGCTATCCCAGCGTTCTCCTTCAGACGACAAGATGCATCCTTGCGCGTTTTTGTCTCATCGTTTATCCCCTGCCGAGCGTAATTATGACATTGGCAACAGAGAGTTGTTGGCGGTCAAGTTAGCATTGGAGGAGTGGCGCCACTGGTTAGAAGGGTCGGGGGTACCTTTTATCGTCTGGACTGACCACAAGAACTTAGAATACATTCGGACTGCTAAAAGACTAAACTCCAGGCAGGCTCGGCGGGCTCTTTTTTTCGGTCGTTTTGATTTTACTCTCTCGTACCGCCCGGGTTCCAAGAACATCAAACCCGACTCTTTATCACGTATTTTTGACCGTTCCGAACGCCCGTCTACTCCCGAGTGCATTTTACCAGAGACCCTATTCATCTCTACACTCACATGGGAGATCGAATCGAAGGTCAAGAAGGCCTTAGAAGGGGTAACGCCTCCGATCCGTTGTCCACCGAATCGTTTATTTGTGCCTGAGGGTTTACGGTCCAGCGTCATTCAGTGGGGACACTATTCCAATGTGGCTTGCCATCCTGGGGTCAACCGCACTCAGTTTTTAGTCAAGCAACGATTCTGGTGGCCTCTCATGGCTCGCGACGTTCACAGTTTTGTCTTGGCTTGCTCAGTTTGTGCCACGGGTAAGACTTCCAATCGACCCCCAGATGGGTTACTTCAACCGCTGCCAGTGCCTTCGAGACCCTGGTCCCATATCGCTCTAGATTTTATTACCGCCCTCCCACCCTCCCAGGGTCACACGGTAGTTTTGACCGTGGTGGACCGGTTCTCGAAGGCGGCCCATTTCATTCCCTTGCCCAAATTACCCTCAGCCAAGGAGACAGCGTTGGTTGTCGTTAACCACGTCTTTCGGCTACATGGCCTCCCGACAGACGTGGTTTCTGACAGAGGACCCAAATTTGTGTCCAAATTTTGGCGAGAGTTTTGTAAATTCCTGGGTGCGACTGTCAGTCTGTCCTCTGGGTTCCATCCCCAGAGCAATGGTCAAACTGAGCGAGCCAACCAGGATTTGGAGAGAACGTTGCGATGTTTAGTGTCCAAGAATCCTTCCTCTTGGAGCCAGCAACTGTCTATGGTGGAGTACGCCCACAACACGTTGCCAGTGTCATCCACGGGCCTATCACCGTTTGAGTGTAGTGTAGGATACCAGCCACCTATTTTTCGTAGTCTGGAATCCGAAGTCGCGGTCCCCTCCGCCCACACCTTTGTCCAGAGGTGTCGCCGCACTTGGACTAGAGCCCGTGAGACTATACTCCAAGTGGGGCGCCGCAACAAGGCCAAAGCCGATCGCCACCGGCGTAGGCCTCCCGTATACGTCGTCGGTTCCAAAGTGTGGCTTTCTACCAAGGACATTCCTCTCCGCTCCGTTTCGAATAAGCTTGCACCTAAATTCATTGGCCCGTTCTCTGTCACTAAAATCATTAGTCCGGTGACAGTCCGCCTTAATCTTCCGCCAGTGTACAGGAGGATTCATCCCGTCTTTCATGTGTCCAAAATTAAGCCTGTTTTCTTTGCTCGCATTAATCCGCCAGTCCCAGTCCCCCCCCCCCGCGCGACTCGTAGAAGGGGAACCTACTTATTCGGTCAATCGTGTTCTGGACTCGAGACGGAGGGGACGCGGATTTCAGTACTTGGTGGACTGGGAAGGTTACGGTCCGGAGGAGAGAAGTTGGGTACCAGCCAGAGACATCCTGGATCACTCCCTTATCGATGATTACAATCGACAGGTAAGGGAGCCTGGGAACGCCAGGAGGCGTTCCTAGGGAAGGGGGTACTGTCACGGTTCATAAATCCTATGTTTCCTTGTCTCGTGTTTCTGTTGTTGTGTGTGTGCTGATTAGGTGGGCGTGTCAGCCCATTAGCAATCATCAGTTATCACTCATCACTCCTGTCAACAGCTGCAGCTCATCTCATCATGTGTATATATGCTCATCACTTTCTCATCTCCATTGTCAGATCGTTGTTTGTGGTTTCCCGGTGTGTGTTCCAGTCGAATGTCTCGAGTCTTGTGCCTTCCTTGTTCCTGTTTGTTCCTGTGGATTTCGTTGGACTAATTATCTTCACTGGACACTACTCACCGCACTGCTGCACTGTCTTCACCAGATCCATCTGACCATCGGGGTCCCTGCGCCACTAACCTGTCTTCTCTGGACTCTTTATATCATACTTCATCTTATTAAATATTTTCACTTGCATCTTGCTTCCTGTTCTCATTACCCTGACAACAAGTACATACAGTATGCTTTGTATAAAAAAAAAACATTTCTACGTTTTAGTACAGGCACTATTCTGTGTAAAGTGCTTTGGAACAATATGTTTTGATAAATTCACTATAAAAAATATTTGAATTAATACTTTCTAGACATTAAACATGAAAAACAGACAGGAGGGTTTCAGAGGATGTTTTGAAAAAAAAAATTCTCCAGTTGAAGTCACACAAGAAAAAGTTTTTTTGTTAGGGCCAACAAAAATATAACTGGTAGTCATTATCTGGATTATACAGTATTTCATGTAGAATAGCTGCAATCGGAATTATTCAACACCCATTGCAAATCAGGTTTGTTGGCAACATTTACAGACTTTCAGCTGTTTGCAATGAACAAATCGGTAACACTTTATTTGAAGGGGTGTGCATAAGACTGACATGACACTGTCATAAACATGACATAACACCTGTCATAAACATGAAGGAGTCTTTATGAATGTTTATGACTGTTGTCATTAAGTGTCATTCGGTAAATTATGACACTTTCAATGCAAAGTTGACATTGTTTAAAATGTCTTTGTTATGACAACTTGACATTACCCAAGACAAAAATGTCTTGATTATGACAACTTGAAATTAACAAAGACGGAAATGTCTTTGTTACGACAACTTGACATTAACCGAGAAATCATAAGCTGTCAACCTGTGACAACTTTGGCCGTCATGACACCATTATAACTGTGTCATGAATATTTTACTTGTCCTCAAGTAAAGTGGAACACATTGTACTAGTTATAAAGATGTCATTAAGGGTTATTACACTGCAAAATGCTTGAAGTTTGATAATTAGACCTGTTATGACATATTTGTGACAGGTTGACAGGTTATGATTTCTTGGTTAATATTAAGTTGTCATAACAAAGACATTTCCGTCTTTGTTAATGTCAAGTTGTCATAATCAAGACATTTTTGTCTTGGGTAATGTCAAGTTGTCATAACAAAGACATTTTTTGTCTTTGTTAATGTCAAGTTGTCATAACAAAGACATTTTAAACAATGTCAACTTTGCATTAAAAGTGTCATAATTTACCGAATGACACTTAATGACAACAGTCATAAACATTCATAAAGACTCCTTCATGTTCATGACAGGTGTTATGTCATGTTTATGACAGTGTCATGTCAGTCTTATGCACACCCCTTCAAATAAAGTGTTACCAACAAATCAAACAAAAGTAATTAAAATAGCTCAACAACAAATGTTTCAAAGTGGTTTCCCCAAAATTAACTGAAAATGCAACTTTTATTGACTTCTGTAGTCTCAAAATTATTCAACCCCTTCATTTAAAGCATCTTTAGAGCACCTGCTGTTATGAACGGCTGCAATCGAGATGTGTAACCAGACACCAGCTTCTGGCAGCAATTCTAAATCTTAGCCCATTTCTCATGAGCAATGAGCAAAGTTTGTGGGTTTGTGTCCTGCAACCGCCACCTTCAAATCCCACCAGAGATTTTCTATGGGGTTTAAGTCAGGTGACTGTAATGCCACTGCAGAATCTTCCAGGACTTCTTCTGAAACCAAGCCTTGGTGGAATTTGAGGTATACTTAAGGATCGTCGTCCTGTTGGAAGGTCCAATGATGCCCAAGCTTCAGCTTCCTCACTGACGCCATGAAGTTTTCTCCTAGGATTTCCTGATACTTCAATAAATCCACCTTGCCTTCCACACGCTGCAGGTTTCCAGTGCCAGTGGATCCAAAGCAGCCGCAGAGCATCTCCGACCCCCACCATGCTTAACTGTAGACAGAGTTCTTTTCAGAATATGCTTCATTCTTCTTCCTTAAGACATACCGTTGATCCATAGGGCAGAAAAGTTCCAGTTTTGTTTCATTGCTCCACAGAACAGAATCCCAAAACTGTGGCTTATTTCTTTAATTTTTGAGCAAATTGGAGCCGTCTTTTCTTGTGCTTGTGGGTCAGAAGTGGTGGAAGTCTTGGAGTTCTTGTATGCGTTTAGTACGCACCTTACTGTGCAGCTGAAACATCAGTGCCTATTGCCACCAAGTCTTGCTGCAGGACTTTTACAGTCACTCGAGGGTAGGGTTGTAACGGTATGAGATTTTCACGGTATGATAATCGTCTCAGAAAATATCACGGTTTCACGGTTTCATGGTATACGATATTAAACTATCATTATTGTTATAATCATCCTCAGCTACAATGACCCTTAAATGAATAAAAACAGATATGGTTTTTGGTTGAACATGGTTTATTGTAATACACACATAATAAACCAACAACATGGATTTAAATAGGAAATTTAAATAACTTGGATGGGGCAAACTAATTCAAAATTTTAAAATACTGAAACATGTCTAATAAATTGTATTAAAAAACATTTTTAATTTATTAATCATTATTTAAGAACAAGAGTCTTTATGAAATGTATATTTATTTCCTCAGAAATTCTGGGTTGTCTGATATAACTGGTCTGGATTCTGTGTGATTGAATGCAAAATGTATTTTTGAAAATGCAATCAGATAAAATGTAACAACTTTTGTTTGTCTACACGAGAGGTTTACTAAATTAAAACATGGACAAAAAACTATACACAATAGTAATATATTTTAGTCATTATTTCTTCAGGCTAAACCAAACTTTTTTTACAGGTTGTACTGAACACCTATGAGTTTCAGTCAGTGTATTTTATGATTATTCTTTTAAAAAACAATTATAAAATGCTCAATAAGTGTTATCTGTCTGGATATGTTCATGTGTTCACGTCTTCACATAGTGGGTGGGACAGCAGATGCTTTAAAAACCATGAGCACCAGTGTGTACTAGATCTACTTGACGAAACGGCGCTGCTCATTCATACAGAGACGCGCTGAATATAGAAGAATTAATGGGTCGCACACCAGTCTTTTTGCGCTGTATTCACAGACACGCACATCGCGATTTGGTTTACTGCACAGCTATATTTTGATTTATTCATCCATCTATCTATCAAATCGCACATTTTACGTGGCATCTGTATTGTAACGCAAAAAGACTGGTGTTCGTCTTTTTGACAGACCGGGATTCCCCTCAGCATGACAGAAATAATAATGGCCTTAAGTTGTAAAAGTTATGAATTAGGCTACCTTGGGGTGTTCCCGAATGTGGGAGAACATGTTCGACGTGTTTCCTCCTCAGGGGCGTGGTACTGGGTTATAGCTCCAAAGTCCAAAGTCCGTCACCGTTCGCGGAACTTCAGCCGCGGAGCTCAAGTCAAAAGTCAGTTTTTTTTCGGCGGGAGATAGAGATTCGCAGTCTCTGTCTCGGACATTTTCAGCGCTGTACAGGTATGGGTGGAGTCTAAGCAGTCAAGCTGAAATAAATTGCATGCGGCAGTGCGGGTGAATTAAACGGGCGGTTTAACTTTTTTTTTTTTTTTTTTTTTTAAACCGCGGATAAGCAAATGTGCACGATATGATAACCGTACATGTCAATATCGCGATAAACCGCCATACCGGTATACCGTTACAACCCTACTCGAGGGTTTTTCTGAACCTGCCTTCTCAGAAATCTGGTTGCAGCCGTTGATAGCTTCCTTTTTCTGCCCCGTCCAGGTAGTGTAACCACTGTTCCTTTAACTTTGAACTTGAAAACTATGCTTCCAACTGTGTCTCTAGGAACATTTAGTGCCTTCACTATCTTTTTGTATTCTGCTTCTTGTTTGTGAAGGGCGATGATATCTTCTCTTAACTGTTTGGACCATTCTTTTGCCTCGGCCATATTTCTAACTTGGAGTCAAATGTGACACTCAACAATAGCCAGTTCAGATATTTCATGTGTTCTAAATCAAGCACACCTGGTTAAGTTAATGAAGCCCTTGATTAGTTGCATCAGGTGTGCTTGAAACAACACCTGTTTTGCAGATTTGTGCTGTTGTGAGGGATTCTATTCAGGGGGTTGAATAATTTTGAAACTGCAGGAGTCGTTAAAAGTTGCATTTTCAGTTAATTTTGGAGAAATCACTTTAAACCTTTGTTGTGTTGAGCTATTTCAATTACTTTTGTTTGATTTGTTCATTGCAAACAGCTGGAAGTCTGTAAATTTTGCCAACACACTGAATAATTTCAATTGCAACTGTATGTGTATATGTGACACAAATTATCACCAACCTAGTCCCTTCCTTGTCTCCCTTACATACATTTTTGTCAATTTTTAATAACATTAACACATTATAAAATGCCCATTGCCCAGATCACAAGTTTTTCCTAGCAATATAATCACTAGTCTTCACTGCCATAACAACCATAACATTTATTTTGTTACTATGATATTTCAATCCAAAGACAATGTGTGCTGAAAAGCACATGCAGAAATACATGTGTGAGATACATAAGGCATGATGCTAGGGATATAATACAAACATTAGATACAATACACAATCAAAACATTGACATGACCATAGTAGATATACTTTTTCCTGTATATAAGCTAAAACCTTTACTTTGTCTTCTGTGTCTTCATTTAAATCCACAGTACAAGAGCTTGCCACTGTATTCCAGGACTAGACAGACCTGTACACCCCGTTTTGTATAGAATGACATTTAATACAGGTTCTTAACACATTTGGAGTTCACATAGGGCGTCTTTTTTTAAGCTTAGCACCGCTAGACATTTAAGACCTTCACGTTCCAAAACTAAAATCCTTCTCTAGCAGGTACATCTGCATTGACACATCATTGACCCTCCTGGTTTCCAAAACCTCCCTAAGTGAGACACTAGTCCTACAGATGAGAACTCAGTACAATATAGATGGGACTCAGTGCAAACACCTCAATAACAGAAGCGCACCAGAGCAATGACGAGGTACGAGAGGGTGATAATAGTCAGAGTAGAGAACAGGAGGAGGAGTCCTGTGAAAAGAACGTTGTTTATGGGTAGCTTGATGATTTTCCCTTCGGCTGGGATCATGTTGGAAAGTACAAGCATATAGCCAAGGGACCAAGCTATACTGGTCTTATTTACCTGAAACACAAAGAGACAAATGAAGAGGTCCAGTTCACTGTAGCATTTTGGATAGACAGAGCTGATTTTCTGGAGGTGGAGAGAGAATATAATTGGCAGATATTTTACATTACAGTCATGCATTGAGACTGTTCCGTAGAAATCACATGCTCAGAAATGCATTTGCTGTGAAAAGGTTTTGAATGAATATTTCAAGTTCAATTAAAGTCAATCGACAACGTTTGTCACAACAAATATGAAGTTTATAGCCTGGGAAAACCCAGACGAATTTCTGGCAAATTTAGATTTGCTCTGCAAGTTAGTCTGGCGAAGAGCCCATTCAAGCTAATTTCCAATCTTTCCAAATCGAGGCACCAATCACAGACGTTGAGGCGGGCTTTACACAATGACGACAGCGCAGCGATGGTGAAGCAGATTTTGTACATTACAAAGATGGCTGCCGCCGTGGACCATCACTCGTTCAAATCAGCTATCACGTCGGTTTTAAGCGGTTTGAACGTTTCCTTTTTGTTAAAACCCGAGAAAAGAACAACACTCGAAGCCTTCATATCTAAAAAAGATGTTATCGCTGTCTTACCGACTGGATTCGGCAAAAGTCTGGTGTTTTGTAATCTAGTCCCTTGGTGTTTTTGACGGAGTAGACTCCCGTTGTTTTTTGTCAGCATCAGTCGATCCCGTCGCTTCCCCGTCTTTCTCGTCCACTAACCATGACCTATCCCAGGCATTCTCAACCCTGGTCCTCGAGGGCCACTGTCCTGCAGAGTTTAGGTCCAACCTTGATCAAACTCACCTGCCTGTAGCTTTCCAGTAATCCTGAAAGCCTTAATTAGCTGGCTCAGGTGTGTTTGATTGGGTTAGAGCTAAACTCTGCAGGACAGTGGCCCTCGAGGACAAGGGTTGAGAATGCCTGACCTATACAATGGCAAATCACGTTCTAATCGCAATATAATTGCCTTACACTGTTGGCAAATGCGATCAGAGCTTGATGTTTTCTGTTCGACCGTCAATCCGAGATGTTTCATTCGGTCTGAGATGCTATTAGGTTTTCCAAATTTTGCAAAAATGTAGGTGGAGTGGCGGTGGACACCAGGTATTATCATATTTCTTTTACAAAAACGGCAAAAGTCATCAGAAGCCATTGCTACATCTTCCTCGAAATTACAAACAGAGAATTTCTGTTTGAGATGTTTCTCCGTCGCTCTGCATACGTCATCTCCTTCATGGCACTGATTGGCTTTAGGTCTATCCAATTGTGCTCAGAGGCATTTGAGCGACGTCCATTGGTGACGCCCCTTTGGAAATGAGCTGTCAATGAACCTTCGCCAGACCCTAACTCAGTTATGACTGAGAAGGGTCTGGTTTTATCCAGGCTATGAAGTTCATGGTGAGCCACTTTACAATGGATGTAAGTGGGACTAATTTTTGGACCATTTAAAAGCAGAAATATGAAGATTATAAAGTTTAGAAAAATATGTACATTAAGTGTTTTGTTACACTTTAAATAATTTTACAGCCGCTTTAGTTTTTTATGTGCAATAATATCATGGCACATATAGTATACAGCAGGGCTATTCATTTAGCTTCATTCGAGGGCCGGATTATTAAATCGAAAAGTTGAGGTGGGCCGGTGGGTTTAGCTTATTTATTGAAACATAACAGTATCAATAAGTAAGCTAACGTAAACATAAAAAAGTATTGTATTTACTTGGAAATGTGGTACCCAACAGTATGCAGATTTATAAGACCATAATAAATAACTTATTTACTATGTAGGCTACAACTGTATGAATTACACAAGATTGCTTGCTATTGGTAAGAATTATTTTATTAATAATTATTATAAGCTTAAATTAAAATATTCTGAGTATTCAATCAAGACGCTTAGTGAGACTTCGTAACCATAGGTAAAACCATGCATGGCTCACTCACTACCTGTATAAAAATGCCTAAACTGGTAAAAACTATACACACAATGAATTATATATTCCTCTACCCCCTAATAAATCTAATGCAATATAAATGACTATAACATAGTATTCAATATAAATATTCCACATTTCTGGCCAAACCATGGTAAATTACTACATTAATCGTAAATGTTTGTAAGGGTGGTTATTAGGGGATTTATAGTCTTCTAACTTTCTTCTAACAGTGTTGGGAATGTCAAGGCTGTTTCATCCGATTTAAAACTAGTTAAAATCATCGAGTGATTTGTGGTTTGTAACAGAGAGGAGTGTCAGATTGAAATGCTTCTCACTGGATGTCGCAACACTGTTTAATAATAGTGTCCGGGACCGGGAGTAAACGCAACTCCTTTAAGCTTGCGTTCCGTTATCCACTGGGCCGTGCTGCCTAGTTCAAAGTAAACTAGTGAAACAACTGAAAACAGCGCTATTTGTTCTCTATTTGTTGTTACTGACCGAGAAACCGCTTGTGATTGAGTGAGATCGGTTCGAACGAATCCGAATCGTTTCAGACCGTTATGGAAGCCCCTTTGGCCAATTCATGGAAAGGAAATAATCGAACTAACGAATGATTAATATCGCTGGTTCAGTCGACAGAAATACGGGACACACATAATAACTGCTGAAATATTCGGACTGAAAACGTTTCTCTCAGGTCAGTCGGATCACTCATGGTACACACACAGTGCGTATAGCTATGGCGTATAGCCGTCCAGCTGCAGGCACCACTGCGGCCACGCGCACCAACAGAAAAGAGGAGGAGGGAGGTTAGGTTGCCCTCGGGCCAGATGGAGATGGTTGGCAGGCCGCACTTGGCCCGCGGGCCGCCAATTGAATAGCCCTGGTATACAGTATATATTGTATGGCATCATTGTTTATATATATATATATATATATATATATATATATATATATATATATATATATACACACACACACACACACCACACACACACACACACACACACACACACACACACACACACACACACACACACACACACACACACACACACAGCCTATATATTCACACAATCTCATGATAGACATGAAATGCAATGCACCTCATTCTGAAAATTTAGATTTTTCCAGTTGCCCGTGTTGAACTTGTAACCATCTGCAAGAATGGTATGCACATAATTTGCAGAGTAGCAGTAGGACTTCAGATGTAATTCTGTGATGTTGAATTTTTGCTTGAGCTAAAGGAGGGGGAGGGGGACATTAAAAGGTAGGTTTATTGATTGTACACATCAATCATAAATGTAACAAAGAACCACAGCAGTAATTCCTCCAAATCAATATTTTCCTGCAAGTCGTGATAATGCAGTTGTCTGGTACTCACATTTTTCCAGTCATTTAAGCAGAACAGCTTCATGTTCTCGTTGAATAGCTCCATACTTTTGGAACCATCTACTTTAAGAGCCCAAGCAGTCCAGTAAAACCCTGCATAGGCCTAAAACACAAAAAGTGCTTTAATAGATCCAGATGAAAGAAATATAGCTTAGGCTGTAACATTTGGTAACACGCAAGAAACAATGACATATGATGTTATTGGGGTTCCTCTGGGTGTGAAAGTCAGGTCCTGAAGGCCACTGTCCATCAGATTTGAATGCTAATCCTAATTAAACGCACCTAATTCATTATATCGAGGTCTTCAAGATTACTAGGCTGTGTCTGAAATTACCCCCTACCCTTAAATAGGGCACTATTTGAGGGAACAGCCATTTGTAGTGGTGTCCGAAACCATAGTGGACATTATCGAGTGCAGTCATTCAATTCCATAATGCACCGCAATAACTAGTGAACAACTGATGTACACTCAACGGCTAGAGAATACCCATATAATGCACTGTAAGGGTTGTGCCGAATGAATTCCCATGTCTCGCATAGAAGATAACGGCGCAGCTAAATCATCCATCCATCCATCCATTTTCAAAACCGTTGGTTCAATGTGGCTACAGCATAATACCATACAGATATAAATTGCTTTTTAATTCATTATTAAATTGTTTACTTAATGTTTATACTTGCTATAGTTTCCACTTAATGTTTATACTTGCTATAGTTTTCATGACAGAGTTTAAGATCAATCTTTTTATTACTACTGGAGTTGCTAGTTTGCCAAGTTTTAAATGATTATTTACGGCAAGCACAAACTATGCAAAAGCGCCAGCCCTTCTGGCACTACTCAGTGTCCGAATTCACTCGTTTTCATTCATTCCTTAAAGTGGACTATATTAGTGCAGTAATGTAGGGAATGGTGAATGAGGGTATAGGGGGCGATTTTGAAAACAGCTCTCCAGGCAGGTGTTTTGGAGCTGGTTGGAGCTACACTGCAGGACAGTGGCCCTCCAGGAGCAGAGTTTGACACATATGACATACAGGTTTAGAATGATATATGTTGAGTAAATGAAGACAGCATTTTTTGAGGTAAACTTTTCCTAGTTTTATCTTAGTTTTCTCTTTCTAACTAAAAAAAATACCTACCATGAAGTCTCCACTGAGGTTTGGTTGATAAACTCCATCAAAGGAGCAGTTTTCAGCTCCCTGGCAGGACATCAGGTCAAAGATACTCCTGACCAAGACTTTACACTGTTCAGGGTTACTCTGTCCAAAGAAAGTAATATTTTGCTTTGGGCTATACATAGGAGTGTCATTCTTTGTACATTCACTTCCAAAAATTTCCTCTGCAGGCATAGAGATATTATAACCAGAAGGATAACAGGGGTGCGTCACATTAGCCCAGTCTGTGGATTTCTGAAAGGAAAACAATTCAAAGAGTTAATACATTTTATTGTATTATATTATATAATTGTAAGTAACAGGTTAGTGTTGCAGGGTTATTTGGCCATTATAATAGGTAATAGTTAAAAACAAACCAAAACAAACAGCCAATTTTGTTGGCAAATGCTTTTTACACTAGCTCAACCAACCATTGTCTGGTTTAGCAAGACAACATTACATTTTTGTAGTGATCATATTGTAAACATGCTCAAAACCGTGACTTGGAGCGTTACTGATCAGAAGGTTCGATATGGTTCGGGTTAGGGGTAGGCGTAGGTGTAGGGGCCAATATACACTGAATATGTTGCTATTAGTGCATACACTGGAGTGCAAATAGAATCTGTATCTATGTGCATTAAGTATACATTTATCTTACACTATTAATGCAAATAGCTTCTGACTACAATTTTCTTTACACTATTTGCATTTATTGGAAAAATCTGAAAAGATCTGAGGTGAGACAGGCCAAAAACTCAATTCTTATGAGTGGTTACAGACCTTTGATGTGTTTAAAACTATAGTCATAATATTAATATGGATAATTTTATGTTAGACAATAGTTTATATAATGCATCTAAACAAAATAAAAGTCCAGTAACAAAATTAAAATAAAATTTCCAGGAAGATTTTACCTAAGAGCAAATCAGGGAAACGTAACATAATTCATCCTTCTGTTTCAACCCTACAGTACATTAAATGACTGAAGTATTGACGTGGCTTCTTTGGGGAAATGTTAAGCATAAGCTACAGATTTAATTGCATCGCTCAGCATTTGTAATAATGGATTTTCTAAGAAAGGTTTTACACAATTTTGTGATCAATGTCTTAGTATAATTACTGATAGAGGAAACATGCAATACTACTCAAATCTGAAAGTACAAAATAGTCTGTATCCTAAATAAGGTTTATATTTTGGTTTAGGTAAATAGGTTTAAGCATACCGTACCTTTGAAAGTTTGGCCCAAACTCTTTTCTCAGCTTCATTTTTTCCGTAGCAGAGGAAACTGTGTGTGTAGATATTATATTCATAGCCATAGAGCGAAACCTTAATGATATCTTCTCCTTTGGCATCATCAGAAGTAGCAAAGGCAATCTGGGTGGAGGCTCCACCCAAGTCTAATGAACCAACTGTCTTTGCCCCACGAGGATGTACCCAGGCATTCCAAAGATTTTTCTATAAAACAGACTAAAGTTTAACATTTTAAAATTTAAATCAAGCTCTGTTGTCAAATTCTGGTTTAGATACAATATTGTGTCATAACAAGAAGACTGCAACGGCTTGAACACATCCGAACTCTGTTTCATAATGAAGATATATAACTGGGCTAATATTACAGAGGCTAAACTCAAAATCTTGCATTGACAGGGTTAAAGGCCCACAGAAGTTCCTTGAAACGCACAGCGTTTTTCAATGAGGTGATGTAATTTCAACTGAAACAGGAAGACATGGTGGGACATATCGAGTAGCTCCTCCCCTTTTTTAAAATAGCCAATAGCGTTTTGGTTATATTACAGCTTGGCCAGAGCCATTGAGCATGGCAATGCCACATTTGACAACGAATGACAGCCACAGTCTAAAACAATTCCTCTTAGATTTAATATGAAATTGTTACTAAAGCAAAACAGTGATCATAATCATGCAGAGGATGTAGTTTGAAAAGTGTAGTTTGTGTAGATGTGTCATTTTGAAATTGATGTGGGTGCATGCATGGCACTATTGTTATCTCTTCCACTCGTCAATGCTGTTTCTAATGCCGAATCTGTTTAACCGTTTCTCCTCCTAATCTCCTCCATATCACTTTAAAATATAGCATTCTGATGAGGCCTATTTAATTAATTCAGAATTAAAATGGGTCCGATATGTTTTGTGGTTTGCGCCAACTCGCGCATATGATCCACTCTGTGCTATCGTGTCTCTGAAGCGGAACAAACACTAACTCAAAACCAGACTTCATTCGCCCCAATGGAAATCATATTTACATTGTCTGAATTGTTCCCTATATAGTGTACTATTCGCCATTCACCATATAGAAAATAGTACTAGTCAATAGTATTACTCAATAGAATTACTCATATTTGCAGAAGTGAGAGACTGTAAGTTTTTAATGCTTATATCTTCTAAATGCGGATTTCGTCATTGTTATTGAGCACATTAGCTTAGATAACCATAAGGCTAACATTTTCATACTAAAAGCAAAAATAAATTTGTTTTGATTTCATGGGGACTTTAAACATTTATGTTGTTTGAATACATACATTTAAGATGAAACTGTAAACAAACAAATTCTGAGATAATAATTTAATTCCAAAGACCAAAATAAAAAAGGTTCAGTAAAGCAGCCCATGAACTAACCTCTAGGAAGTTCCCCATCAGGTAGTTGACAGTGATCCAACCATAAAGGCCTTCTTCCTGTCCAGATATGATGGAAGCATTTTGGAAATTAAAAGGAAGAGAGCTAAGGTAGATCCTCATGTCTTTCAGGATAGCGTTGGAAGTGTCTTCATTTTTCATACTGCGTAAAAAGATTGGGTAAAGATGCAGCACACATGTAATGATGCACACATGTAATGACGATGTTAACAGTATGATCACATTAACTCTGTGGCAAGATATATGCATTTATACATAATCATTTATTTGAGAAATAACAATCATTTTAACACTAGAAACAAGTGCATTAAGACATTTTTCTTTTGCTATTCCCCTTATTTTTAACGTAAGAGCAGGCGGCAGCATTTCTAAATTGAAAGTTTCTGGCTTCCAATTTCAACAGCTTCCTGTTATTTTTAGCTGTACAAAACAGCTTGTTATGCTGCTTCAAAATGCAAGCTTTCTTGCTATATTATTTCATTATGCATTGTCACAATCATAAACATTCTGGTTTGTGCTGGTTTGTTTCCTTGTTCAAGTTTCCCGCCACTCTTCAGTTTCCGTGGACACTCATTAATCAACACAGCTGTATGTCTGTTAGGATTAGGTTTGTCCTGTATCTGATTTGCCTTCATCTTCATTGGATATAGGTGTTACAGTATGATGAGCTCTCAGTATCATAGCAAATGGCTCTACTGATACATAACTATATTGCATGCAAAGGTAAGAACGTAAACAGAAAAAGAGGTAAGAAAATCATTCTTACTGTAGGAGCCTCATCCCTGCTGTCGCCCCAAGGAAGACTGGGGTTGAGTTATGCTGAAGGGAGGGAATGGCCTTAGTTATCTCTGCCATACAATATTTTAAACTTTTCCATGTCTTTTTGTCCTTTTCCTCGTCTACACCAAGATCTGAAATTCCGGGGCCTTGAAAAGACACGTAATATTATATTATGTAATATTATATTAAGTTCTGTTATCAATCTAGATATGTATATTTTTAAGTCACATTATTATTCTATCACTGCCTACAGTATATTGCTCAGTAAAAAGAGTAGTACAGAATTATACTCTCAAACCAAATAAATACTAATTATGAAATCACAGCTGTTGATAATACCTAGAATATCAAAATCGACTGCTGGCGGTGGATCCTTTTCCTATTCAGCAGCTAAACTCTGGAACAGTCTCTCTAACATTGTCCGGAAAGCAGACACACTCTGTCAGTTTAAATTTAGACTAAAAACACATCTCTTTAACCTGGCATACACATAGAAAATTCTGCATTCCGATTATTAAAATCAGTTAACTTATTATTAGGCTGCATTAATTAGGTCAGCCGCAACCGGGAACACTTCCTACAACAACTAATGTACTCGTTACATCATAAGAAGAATGGCATCTACGCTAGTGTTAGTCTTTCTGCTTTCCGAGGTTTACTGTAGTCAACCAGATCTGGGCTGTATCCAGATCAGATGGTGGACCTACGCCTAGACACGACCACAACGCATGTAGTCAGCTGGCTCTGGGCCGTATCCAGATCAGGTGGAGGACCTGCGCCTAGACACGATCACAATGCATCCCTGCAGTGTCAGCAGAGGTTGTGTCAACTAGACTTTCCCCTGTGAAGGCCTCATCAACACGACAGCCATCGGCACTGATCCTCAACAAACGTCTCAGGTTACTATTGTAACCATAGTTCCCTGAGAAACAGGGAACGAGACGATGCGTCATCAACGCTACGGGAACGCCTCCTGCGTGATTGCGTCTGAAGCATCTATGCCAACTAGTCCAATGGAAAACGAGGAATGAGTGTCACGGGCGGGTGACTTCATGACCAGGAAATGATAAAAGCACTTCCGCTGCGAAACGCCAGTTAGCTTCGAATTTTGCCTAAGCAAGCCGATCGCAGGGACGCCAGAAGTATGGCAGAGGGACGTATCGTCTCGTTCTCTGTTTCTCAGGGAACTATGGTTACAATAGTAACCTGAGACATTCCCTTTATCGAAAAAGGGAACTACCAGATGCGTCGTCAACGCTACGGGAACGAGAATACCCAATGCGCCATAATTCAAATACCTGAGTGTCCGTCTGTTCAACTAAGCACTAAGCACCTGAGAACCTGGGCAGCATCCAGGTCCAAACTGTAAAATCTCACGAATGTGAGCGGAGAGGACCAGCCCGCCGCATCACAAACATCTTGGAGAGAAACTCCATACAGTAAGGCTTTAGAAGCCGCCATACTCCTGGTCAAGGCTCGGACTACCAAAGGACAAGGCTGGCCCGAGTACTCGTAAGCAAGTGAAATAGCCTCGAATATCCACTTACTGACTGTCTGTTTGGAAGCAGGAAGACCTTTCTTAGGTGATCCAAAGCAAATCAGTAATTGGTCGGACTTCCTGATTGAGGATGTCCGACGTACGTACGTGTCCAATGCTCGCACTGGACACAAGAGGTGCACTCTTTCCGCAGTTGTAAAGGGAGGAGGACAGAAAGCCTGCAGCACAATAGGCCTCGGAGTCAAGGTCGGCACCTTAGGGACGTATCCCTGTTTTAGATATAGGAACGCCTTGACCATCCCCGGAGCAAATTCAAGGCAAGTGGGGGAGACCGAAAGGGCCTGAAGGTCACCAACTCTCTTGAGGGATGAAATTGCTAGCAGAAAGATAGTCTTAAGAGTAAGGAACTTATCTGAGACCGAATCTAAGGGCTCGAATGGAGCCCTAGACAGGCCTTCGAGAACTACAGTCAAATCCCAAGCTGGCACCCTAGTGCGAGTTGCAGGCCTTAGCCTCAAAGTGCCACGAAGGAAACGTGTAATCAGGGGGTCTCGACCCAAAGATGTACCCCCCACCAGGATGTGGTAAGCCGCAATGGCTGCCATGTAAACTTTTAGCGTGGAAGGGCATAAACCTGACACAAAGCGCTCCTGCAGGAACTCGAGTACTTTGTTCACAGAACAGTTAACTGGATCCAAATGACGTCGGTGACACCATAAGGAGAAAACTCTCCATTTAAGTGCATATAGTTTCCTAGTAGCTGGAGCTCTGGAGCTTAGAATGGTCTCAGCAGCCTCAGCTGAAAGACCACTCTCTATGAGTTGGGCCCCCTCAGAGGCCAAACCCACAGATTCCAAATCTCTGGACGAGGGTGAAATATTGTGCCCCCGGCCTGAGACAGAAGGTCTCTCCTGATCGGGATCTCCAATGGAGGCCCGTCTAGAAGATGGATCAGGTTCGAAAACCAGATCCGACTTGGCCAGCGTGGTGCTACTAGCAGTAGGCTTATTCCATACCGACGGACCCTCTCCAGAACTCCTGGGAGCAGAGCAACAGGGGGAAAGGCGTACAGACGTAGCCTCGGCCACGTCTGCACCATAGCATCCAGCCCCAGGGGGGCTGGGTGCGTAAGGGAATACCAGAGAGGACAGTGCGTCGTGTTCTGAGACGCGAACAGATCCACTTCTGCTGGCCCATACGCCTCCCAGATTTTCTCCACCGCCTCGGGGTGGAGTCTCCAGTCCCCTGACCTCAGCTCCTGCCCCGACAGGATGTCTGCTCCTATATTCTGGTCCCCAGGAATATACACTGCCCTCAGGGAGAGTACCTTCCCCAGAGACCACAGGAGGATCTGGTGCGCCAGTTTGCAAAGCGGGCGCGACCGCAGACCCCCCTGACGGTTCAGATAAGAGACCACTGATGTGTTGTCTGTTCGAACGAGCACATGATGGCCTCTTAGGTCCGGAAGGAAATGTCTCAACGCATTGAAGACGGCCATCATCTCCAGGCAATTTATGTGCCAAGAAAGATGATGGCTTTTCCACAGACCCTGAACCGAGCGGCCTTCCATTACCGCTCCCCAGCCGGTGAGGGAAGCATCTGTCGAGATAGTAGCTCGATGGCAAAGAGCTCCCAACACCGGACCCTGGGTTAAGAACCAGTGCTTCCTCCATATCTCCAAGGCACGAAGGCATCGCCGCGTGACCTTGATCATACGGAATGGGTTTCCCCTCGGGGAGAACCCTCTGGTCCTGAGCCACCACTGTAAAGGCCTCATGTACAACAGGCCAAAAGGTATCACGTTGGACGCTGCTGCCAGTAGACCCAACAGTTTCTCGAACTGTTTTACAGTGCGTGACTGACCTAGCTTTAGCTCTTTGATGGCTGCCAGGATAACAGCTACACGAATGGGCGATAGGTTGGCCCTCATCGTCACTGAATCCCATACCACACCAAGGAAAGTGGTTCTCTGTACTGGAGAAAGAACACTCTTCTTGGCATTGAGCCTCAACCCCAACATCTGCATATGGGCGAGAACGACACCTCGGTGCCGAACCGCCAACTGCTCTGATTCCGCTAGAATCAGCCAGTCGTCGATATAATTCAGAATGCGTATGCCCTGAAGCCTGAGAGGGGCTAAAGCTGCATCCATGCATTTCGTGAATGTGCGGGGTGACAAAGCTAGGCCGAAAGGAAGAACCCGATATTGGTATTCTTTGCCCCTGAAAGAAAACCTTAGGAACTTCCTGTGCTGAGGGAGGATGGAGATATGGAAGTATGCATCCTTTAGATCTATCGTGACAAACCAGTCCTCGGATCTGATTTGGGTCACGATCTGTTTGAGGGTCAGCATCTTGAACTTGAGTTTCTGAACTGACCGATTTAACAGGTGAAGATCTAAAATGGGACGCAACCCTCCATCCTTTTTTGGAACAATGAAATAATGGCTGTAAAAACCCGACTCTCGGTCGGGTGAGTACACCTGTTCTATAGCTTGTTTCGCTAACAGGGCCTTTACTTCTTGCTCCATTACCAGAGCCTGCTCGGGATGCACCACTGTGGGTAGCACCCCGCTGTAACGAGGAGGACAAGAGCAAAACTGTATTCTGTATTCTTTCTCTACAATCTGCAGGACCCATTGAGAAATATTCGGCAGAAGCTTCCACACTGCCAGAAAATTTACTAAGGGAACCAGCCTCTCGAGGCTGGTCTCTGGTGTTACTGAGAGAGCCAAATCTGGAGCCTGAAACATAACGGCAGGAACTAAATGACCTGACTGCTCTAAAGCCCCCCTCAGAGGGTGTGAAACTGATGCTGTGCCGCAGCATAGCATCAGCGACTCGCTGGAGACCACTGCGCCCTGAAGCACCGGAGGTGGCAGGGTTGGAAGGAGGGTCTCGTGAGGACCCCGAAATGGAACGGGCACCGTGTAATGAGGTGAACACCGTTCCACTTCGGTCGGGGCTGTCCTCACAGGCCTGATGCCTAAGCATCAGGACCTTTTTTTTTTTTGAACCGAAGCCTTTTTCGCCTGAAGAACGGTCCTCAGATCCGGCTTAGGCTTAGGCGACTTCGGTTGAGAGGGCTGCGTCTGTCTCCAGTATCTACGTGGAGGAACACGAGACGCAACACTCTCTTTTTGTTGCACACGATATGATGAGCTAGATGGCTGGGGCTGCTCACGCCCAGCAGCCCCAGGGGGCTGGACACGGCGAGGGATTAACTTTTTAAAAGCATCAGACTGCCTTTTAGACTCCTGGAACCTTTTCACTACTGCGTGGACTGCGTCACCGAAGAGACCAGAGGGTTCAAGTGGAGCGTCTAATAAAAAAGTTCGATCTTTTTCTTTAATTTCAGAAAGATTCAGCCATAAGTGCCTCTCAGTGGCTACCAAAAATGCCATAGACCGCCCAATTGCTCTGGCGGTCTCTTTAGTAGCCCTGAGAGAAAGATCAGTAGCCCTACGAAGTTCTCGAACATCGTCATGACTAATTCCCTCGCTATCATCCAGTTCCCCCAGCAGGTCAGCTTGGTAAGCCTGGAGCAGTGCCATGGTATGTCAGCATGCTCCGGCATGACCTGCTGCCGAATAAGCTTTGCCCACTAAAACAGATGTAGTTTTGAGCGGTCTAGTGGGCAAAACCGGGGCTTTCAGAGAAGATGCTGGACCAGGCGCGAGATAACTGGCTAGATTCTGCTCGGCCTGGGGCATCGACTCATATCCATACTCTTTTAGCCCTCTGATTTTTGAATATGTACTGGCTTGAGGGCTAAAAACACGAGATGAAAATGGTTTATTCCAGGACTTAGAAATTTCATTGTGTAAATCTGGAAAGAATGGAAGCCCTCGTGGTGGATATAATGTGGCTGAAGGAAGAAAGCGCTCATCTAACTTGCTTTTAGAATGAGTGCTCTTTTTCTCAGATGGCCAGTCAATATTTAATTTCTCTACAGCCCGTGACATGACATCCACCAGCTCATCATATGCCGGGGAAATAAATTGTGAATCCCTTTCCCCCATGTGTGCATTCTCACTTTCAACACTCATAACATCAACTTCCTCGGAAGAAGAACATTGAAGCAAAGGAGAGCTCTCTTCCCGGGCGGAAGAAACCGCAAAGCGTGCTTCCGACACCGGGAGAGGAGAGCTAGATCTCTCGGGTAAGGAAGGAGAAAAGGTCCTCGGACCTAGTGTTGTCACGATACCAAAATTATTGTTTCGATACCGATACCAAGTCAAGTATTGCAATTTCGATACTTTTTCGATACTTTTCCTGAAAAGGGAGAAACACTCAAATATCATTGCTGTGCTTTATTTTAAAACCGGGACAACATTCTAATCATACACCACACTAATAAATGAACATATGAACAGCAGATATGTTAAACATTTGAACAAAATATAAAAAATAAATTAGAGCAATGACATTCAAGGTAAAAAAAAAATTAATTAATGTAGCACCATTATCTCAGTTATCATAAGCAACATAAGAGTTAACAGGAACTGATAAGATTTTATCAATATCCATGCCACTGAAGATTCTGCTAATCGATCCGATTCTTTAACGATTCTCTTATCGATTCCTGATAGCAGTGTGTGGAAAAAAGTAGTCTCATGCTAACAAGTGGTTTTATTTGTTTTAAAGCTTACACTTGAGTAAGCAAACTGTATTTTTATGTAATTTATGTAATAAATGAAACCTTATTGTAAAGTGTTACCAATTAGTTATAAACCGATTCAGATGTCTGGTGAGTTCAGTGTTGGACAGATCAGTTGTTTAAACCATTCATTAAAACGAATCGGTTCAAATGAGTCATTAGTTTGCGAATTGGACGTGTCATTATCGGACGTGTGCGCGTTGTGTGATTATCCCCGCAGTTTAGGACATCCCACAAGATTTGTGTCATCACAGAAAACATCATCACTGGATAGGTTTGTTTTCGTTTATTTAAAGTGTGGTTTATATCAGCTGAATGTGCGGAACACTTTTCAGAGAAGATAATTAAGGCAACATATTTTAGCACAATTCACACCCAGCGGTAATTCAGGAAAACAAATCTCCGAATGCTCCACATGAAAATTTAGTTTTCAGACCATACCATCGTGTCGATTTATTTTGATTAATATGTGGGAGAGAGCAAGACAGCGCTTAGTTTTGAGACGGAAGCCTTGTTTACTTTCGCCTGGCTCCGCAGATAGAGTGCGTGCGCGCGCGACCATGCTCTCTCTCTCTCCTCTCTCTCTCTCTCTCTCTCTCTCTCTCTCTCTCTCTCTCTCTCTCTCTCTCTCTCTCTCTCTCTCTCTCTCAAACATGCGCCCTGTCACACGCGCATCTAAGTTACATTACTCACCGATCAAATAAGACTTTGGCGGGACAAAAATTCGCTGTAGTGTTTGTCACATGAGAGCTGCAGCTTCTTTTGCTGCGTGCGTGAGGAGAAAAAAGTATCGATACTAATAAATTTAGGTATCGTGACGTTTTTAATTTCCGAGTATCGCGATACTTTTGAAGTATCGGTACACCGTGCAACACTACTCGGACCCGTCTCCAACCCCTCCGAAAGATCCAATTGCGATCCCCAAGAATGCATTCTCCGCGCTGCCTCAGCAGACGCGGGTCCTGATCCTTGAGGCGAGAGCGGAGCATGCGAAGCGGTAGCTTCTCACAGTGTTGGCACTCAGCCCCCTCGAAGGCTGAGACCGCATGCTCCACTCCCAAACAAATCACACAAAGCTCGTGTGTGTCCCCACCCGTTAAATAACGCGGGCAGGGAGGAACACACTGTTTGTAGACTTGTTTCGCCATATCCGATACCAACAATATTGCAACAGACAACAATAAATAGACAAGACAATTTGACACAGATTGCTTGCTGAGGCAACAGAAGCTAACTGGCGTTTCGCAGCGGAAGTGCTTTTATCATTTCCTGGTCATGACGTCACCTGCCCGTGACGCTCATTCCTCGTTTTCCATTGGACTAGTTGGCATAGATGCTTCAGACGCAATCACGCAGGAGGCGTTCCCGTAGTGTTGACGACCCTTTTTCGATAAAGGGAACTTGTCTCCATACCAGCGTGATGACTCTGATCTTAAACCAGATGGAACTGAATAATATTCTGATTGTTCCAATCTGACTTCTGACCTGTGTAATCATAATCATACACTGTTCGTTCAATGGCCAGAGGAGAACTGGCCCCCTGACTGAGCTTGGTTTCTCCCAAGGATTTTTTCTCCATCCTGCCTACATCCTAATGGAGTTTTGGTTTTCTCCAGAGCGGCTATATAAATTAGCTAAATTAATAACTTTTTTACAACAAAATGAAACATCACTGAACTTACTTAAGCTGGACTGTGACGCTATTTTCTTCTGGAAACAAACTTTGTTGCATTTTCCTGTTATTTCTGTAAAGCTGCTTTGAAACAATATGTATTGTAAAAAGCACTATATAAATAAATGTGCTTTGACTTGAGACCTAGTGCTTTTCACACCAATTTGAATTTTAGAACACTAAAATAAAGTGGGATTTGTTAACCAAAAATAGGAAATTGCCACCAACATCTAGTCCAGCTTTTAGCTGCTATATAAAGAATAAGTCTCCATATGTTTATATAAACCATCCAAGGTTTTATGTCAGTTGATTTGTACCTTTAACCGGACACTTTGTTGTCTGGCTCACAACCCCAGTGTTGTTTTCTTTTTCGGCAGGCCATTCATAGAGATAAATGGTAGTCCTGGACGAGCCTGCATCCAACACAATACCATACTGGAGAAAGAGAGAGCAACAGAAGTGAAGAAGGACATTACTGTAACCAAAGACCAAACTCTAAAGATCTTGCAAAGCCATAAAGAACTCATTCATTTGCACTGTTCACAAAATACATTGCTGAATAGCAATTACTAAAACCCAAAGGTCTAAATCATGAAGTGAGGAACCCAAGAACAGACATGTCTATTTGCCCTTAGCTCTATGGATCTATGGAAAAAAGCACAGTCTTTTTGTTGAGAAAATGTTCAAGGACTTTATGAGTCATCAAAAGGATCATGTATCTCAATATTAAGGATGCAGCATTGTATTGAATTAAATAACTCCATGAATGGTGATTATCCATTGAAAGTTGTTTTGTGTTTAGAAAATAGGTTTCCATTCCGTGTTACAAAAACTGTATTTGTTTTCACGGAAAATGATTGAAGCATAAAAAAAAAAAAATTAAATCCATAAATCATGTATACTCTTTCACCACAATTTACCTGCCATTCATCTGTAAATGAATAATGGCCCATGACATGTGGGATGAGAGATGTTTGTTTTTCAACTCATAATAGAAATATAAAAAATATGAATATTACTCTTTCCTGTAAAATTAAAAAAAGATCAGTTGGATTAAACAGAAGGAATTCATAATTTAAGGCAAAGTCATTTTTGAACATATATTACTTTCCACATGTGACTGGTAAACACCAATTATGCTTTTATGTCCCATAATTTTACACACTCTAAGAGGTACACAATAGGTCTGTTTAATTGGGTCCCACTTGTATGGTTTGCATTAGGCATGCTCAAATTTAAGAATTTTACCTTGAGTCCACGGGATATATAAGTCTTCTTATGAGTTTGCACAACTGCTATAGAAATGATGACCGCTATGCTGGCCAGCATAAAAGCAGCGGCTAAAGCTACTGCCACTTTTGCCATCCTCACCTACAGACAAAAAAACAAATAAATCAAATTCTCAGCTGACTGCAAAGCTTGATTCCCATAGCTGAACTCTCCTTATGCTCTTCACAAAATTAAAATGTGTCTGAGACATGAGAAATTCTCTTTTTTACTCTGAATTTATCAAATAAAATTCATAAAATGCACCACCACCACCACCACCACCAATTAATTACTTTTTCACTTTAAAATAATGTTCCAGATATTTGGTAGTCCTTGAAGAGTGACTAACACTTGAGTTATAAGGTTGCATTTTATGACCATGTTCAGAATAAAAAAAGATAATCTTCAAGAACTACTACCAGGACCATTATTTTAAAATGTCTCAGTTAAAATGTTAATCTTGTGATTAGTAATTAATTTGCTATTCTTTATCATTTGTCATAGTTAGTAGTTCTTAATGAGGCTAATATGATTCAGCAATAATTTGATCACCTAAATGTGCTATTACTTACTGATTAGTTAATCTTGTTTCCATATTAGTTAATAGTACCAGTAGTAGCTGAAGTGTTAATGTAGTAGTTCTATTCATTTATCTTGCATTTCTTCATACTTCTATTAATGACAGACCGTTATTCTAAAATTGTACCTTATTCTTCTCTCTAAAGAATCATGTTTCCAACACAAGAAGCATAAATAGCCAAGAATGGCTCATTGTAAAAGGTTAAAATGTGCAGTTGTAACCTTGAGGTGAGCTTTACATTTAAAGTGCACTGTTGTAACCTTCAAGTTGATTCATATTAAATGTAACATTTGATTTTAACATTAATTTAGATGTTATGACATGAAGCACATTTTTATTTTAACTGGCAAAATAAATTTAGTCTTTTTGATAGTAAGAGGGTTATTTCCTGAGCCCATGATTAATGATTTCACTCTCAGCATTTGCTTGAACCAGTTGAAAAGATGCAAGTACAGGCATATCTGCTTTTGCCATGTTGTAAATTTTTGAAAACTCTTTCACACACTGTCAAGCTCGCAGGCACTCTGTCAATCGTTGGCTTATCATCTCATCTGAAAATCATCTGAAGCACAAACAGTCTTGTACCTTCCTCAACCAATGCACACATATCATCACGGAGACTTGTTCCATAATCCATATTATGGTTTCAGTTTCTAATTTGATTAAAGAAAATGGTTAGCGGTTTGATCTCAAAGACTGATGCAGTATCTTTTTAAATAACAGCACAGAAGCTGGATAAGAATGACATCCAAAACACGTAACCATGCCACTGTTTTTATTATATATTATTGTACTATAATATTTTACAATATTATATATTATTTAATTTATTAATTATTTTAATTGCTCTTTTTTAGAGATATGGCAGATTGCAGATTTACATTTTATCACAAAATCAATTAATCTTAACCCACATTTGGTCCATGATCTGATAAGAAAGCAAGTTCAAATACAAAATACATTCATGCTTGTAAAAATCCGGGCATTAATACAGTAATAAAAGGTTTTGCCTACCCCTCTGCGCGAGGCTGCTGTAAGGTTATCAGAAGACTGGGACTCCTTATTGATCATTCTGTCCAGACGTGCAAGACTGTGAATGTGTAACTGTGTTTGTATGTGTGTGAGAGCGTGTGTGCTTATGTTTGTGTGTGAAAAAGCGTGCTGAAGAGACTGAATGGGAGGGGTTTGGCTGTCTCTCCCAATAAGCAGGACCTTTCTGTTAAAGTTAATTGGAAACTCCACCTATTCAGATGGATTTTGTTAATAATAAATAAAGCCTTTTCTGAAAATAATGAAATACTATTTTAGATTTAGCTATTTATGCATTATCTTTGTGAATGATTTTTTTTTATCTTTTTTTTATTCATAAAATTACTAAAATATCAGCTTTTTCTTTTTAAATGGAAGCACTTAAAAAACATTTAACATTCCCACAATGCTGTACAGACAAATTTTGATTCCTTTCTGAATGTGTGTTGCTACATATATTCTTATGAATAGGCATATAGCAGTTCCATTGTATCAATATCAAAAATATATTTCATTCAATAACGTTAGAGTACAAAATAATGACTAGATTTGTGGGAAATACAGACAATGCAAAGACAGTTTGCAAGAGTAGCTACTGCCATTTGAGTGGTAAAATACTTTCAAAATTCTCTTTCTGCCCACTGCATATTAGGTGTTTTTAAAAGCTTGTAATATTATTTGAAAATTCCCCTTTTAATGGGTTATTTTGTTTGCTTGGTCAGCTGGATATGTTTATGCCTGGTCCTAATGGGGCACTTTACAGCAACCTGAGAATGAACGAAAGAGCTCTGTGGTGATCAGCGCTCACGGAGATCCCTTTATTGGAAAGGACGGACCGCATGAGAGACATACTGACACTGACATTACATTAACTCTCTGCTAGAAGAGGATCCATTTTCAAAACAGAACCATACTTTGCATTGTGGTTTAGGTTGAGGGGGATCAGCAAAAGATTAACAGTTCCGAAGGCAATTCAGCCAACTAATCCATGTTGCATTTTGGATGCTTGTTTACAATAAGAGAAGTGTGCTGGGTTCCACCTAAAGTCTTCCTCGGTCCACCTACTTTACTCAGGGTACGTTTTTGTCACAATTCTGCAAGAGATAGGACCCAGATGCAAATGAGCAGACAATGGGTTTTTATTAACAAGACATACAACTTGAGACAGCAGGGAGAGTGAAGCATGAACCACAGTTCAAACAGTAGGCCAGGGCAGACGACACGACTGAGACTGTTAGTAAGATGGCAATGACGTGAGTGCAATAGAGGCAGCTCCAAAGGAAAGACCAGGCAGGAACACAAGAAACTACGTAGATCTTAGATGTAGCACCAGTCTTGCCACCAGGTAGAGGATCACAGAACCAGAGGCTTGACACAGGGGTTAAATAGCAGCACCAGTCAGGCTGCCAGGCAGTTAAAGAGTAAGGATTTTAATGTACTTACATTATGGTAAAGGTGATTTTGCAGTCTTCAGATTTTTTTTCCTGGTTCTTGACGGACAAACTAATTTGTCAGATGTCCTTATATACATATGTGTCTTGCCACTATTGGGCAAACAGGTCTGATCCGTCATTACTACAATTTGCCTGAAAAAAAATGGGTAAATGTGTAAGCTAGATTTATGCCTATTTTTTCACATCTTTATGGACACCACAATGATTTCCCTAGCGTGGTAATATTTTTCCTTGTTATAATGTATGATTTGCAATAATAAAAACTGCTGCATCTGTGTTGATGAGAGAATCAAAGTGTATGCGCGTTGTGCACCCCGCTACATTATGGCCAAGCATGCACGCTTAAAATAGCATTATGGACAACGCGCAATGCGCCACTGACTTTAGACTAGGTTTTTTTTTGGTCAGTGGCGCAATTGTTTTCTGGAACTGCAAAATAGCAATAGGGAATGTTTGTGCCGAAACATGCCTCATTTTTGCGCCGACCCGCCCAGGGAGCGCAAGTTCATTTCCTAGTTTACTGACGTGCGTCTGTGGAGGGAAAAGCCCGCTTTGCGCGGGTGCAAAATAGGAATGATACATGAGTCCGTGTACAAAGTCAATTGTGCCGGGTGCAAGATAGAGCCCTGTATCACAATAATTTGACCTCAATCACTGAACTCACACAGAACCCAATTTCTGAGTTAAGTTTACCTTATGTATTATAGCAGCACTGTCAAATATATATGTAGGCACACACACACAGACACACATCAAGAATCAGCATGCGAATATCAACAATGGTGACAATTGTACAACACCAAATCAAAAAAAGTAGGGACATAATGTAAAATGCAATAAAATCAAGAATCTGTTATTTTTTCATTCTTTTTAACCCTTTTTTAACTGACAAAAGTACAAAGAAAAGTTTTCCGATGTTTTCACTGACCAACATAATTGTATTTTGTAAATAATACAAATTAAAACAAATTTTTATTTTGATGGCTGCAACACACCCCAAAAAAGTTGGGACAGAGGAGAAGGGTCTGGCTGCAGACTTGCACTCTCAGACTTGCACTCTCAGACTTGCACGCTGAGACACGAGCGCTTCCGCTGCAAGTGACGTCATTTGCAATCGACACCTGCTCTCAGCTACATGTGAACTCACTTGCATAGTTTGTCTCGTGGCGGATTGAGAACAATTCCAATGTCGTTAAAATTCGTTTCTGCAAAAAGTTTGATTTTCAAATGCAAACTGAGTGCAAAGCATATAATGTCCTTGTATTTTTGCAGACTTGGTCTAAAGATTGGGTACATGAGTGAATGGTTTCACTGAGTGAGCCTCAAATTCCACTTGTAGTGTCTTAGCAATTAGAAAAAACTGTCAACAAAATGACAAATGACCCCTTAACACGACCAAAATGAGCGTGTCTGCGCGTTCAAAAGAAACACAAAAAATTGCCGCGGCAAAACAAACAGTGCATGTTGACGGGGTCAAATTCCACGCGTTTCGTTTAAAGACTATTGGCCCCGCCCCCGATCGCGTTCCGTAGAGAGCAGGCGTCGATTGCAAGTGACGTCACTTGCAGAGGAAGCGCTCATGTCTGAGAGTGCAAGTGACGTCACTTGCAGAGGAAGCGCTCGTGTCTGAGCGTGCAAGTCCGAGAGTGCAAGTGACGTCACTTGTCTGCAGCCAGACGCTATTGGGACAGAGACATGTTTACTACTGTGTCACATCACCTTTCCTTTTAATTACTCTTTTTAATCATTTGGGAGTTGAGGATACTAATTGTTGGAGTTTTGCTAGTGGAATATTTGCCCAATCTTGTCTGATACGAGACAGCCGCTCAACAGACTGTGGTCATCATTGCCTGATTCTCTTTTTCATGATGGGTCATACATTTTCCATAAGAGACATATCTCTGCAGTAAACAGGCAGGCACATCCCTTCTATGGTGAAGAGTGTCTAGAAACCACTCAGTTGTAGCATGTGCAGAATGAGGCCTGGCATTGTCTTGCTTCCCAAGAAAGATGGCAGTTTCTCTGTACAATACAAATATATGCCTCCATGTCAATGGTAACTTCACAATAATGCAAGTTACCCATAACGTTTGCAATGATGCACCTCAATACTAGGACAGATGTTTGCTTTTGCACCTGTCGCTGGTGAAAGTCTGGTTGGTCCCTTTCGTCTTTGGGACTGATAACTCGATTCCATTTTCTCCCAAAAACAAGCTGAAACATGGATTCATCTGACCACAGCAGACATTTCCACTTTCTTCTAGAGCAGGTGTGCCCAACCCTGCTCCTGGCGATCGACTGTCCTGCACAGTTCATCTCCAACCCTAATCAAACACACCTGAAGGTCTTCAATTAAGGTCTTAACAACCAATTAATGTCTTCAGGATTACTTGAAAATTAAAGGCAGGTGTGTTTGATCAGGGTTAGAGATAAACTGTGCAGGACAGTCGATCGCCAGGAGCAGGGTTGGGCACACCTGTTCTAGAGCATCTGAGATGAGCTCAGGCCCAGAGAACTCGCCGGCATCTCCACATAGAACTGATGTAAAGCTTTCTCCTTGCGTAACAGAGATTCAAGTGCCATTTCTTGATGCAGCGTCAGACTGTGTTCAGTGAAAATGGTTTTCCAAATTACTCCTGAGCACATGTGGCTGTATTTGACAGAGTAGCATCATGGTATCTTGTGCAATGCCATCTGAGGGCTCAAAGGTCACGCACATTCAACAGAGGTCTACTGCCTTACCCAACACAGACTGAGATTCTTTGGATTACCTGAACCTTGTGACAATATTATGTAGATGATGAAAGGCATAAATGCTTTGCAATCTTGCATTGTGAAATGTGATTTTTTTTTAATTGTTTGACAATTCTCTCAAGATATTTGGCACACAGTGATGAGCCATGACCCATCTTTGCTTACAAAGACTGAGAAGCACTTTCACAACCAAACATGATACCCTCAACTATTACCAATTCACCTGCTCATTGTGGACTGTATCAAAATAGCTGGATAATCTAATTTGGATAATCTTTTCACTTTTGTTTGGTCTCTATCCCAACTTTTTTTGGGTGTGTTGCAGCCATCAAAATCAAAATAATACATATATAAACTCGACCAGTCGAATCATGAACGCCGAGCCAAGTGCGCTGAACTGTCTTGAAATCTCATATGGTCCGTTGTTTCCGGAAGAAAGCACTGAGCGCATAAGAGAAGCACTAAACGCAACAGAGAAAATAAATACTGTTCGCTCACCTTGTCACAACTTCTGGCTCGTTCACATCTCACCAGCGCACTTGGCTCGGCGTTCATGATTCGACTGGTCGAGACTGTTTTCCAAAGATGGCTCCTGCCTGTATACGCGAAGTGGACTGTCTTTACAAAATATCTTCTTATTAAACTGTCTGTACACTTACAACGTTCTCAATGCTTCAGTTTGCATGTAAGGACACTCGTTAAACTACCGTGTTAGTGTTGGGCTATTTTGAGCCTTGTTAGTGGTATTAACTAGCAATTTTTATTTTCATTACTCTATGCCCTATATACTAGCGTTATACGCTAAACAGTTTTTAGAGATAAAACTCTTTACATTCGATAATCATGAAAACAAATGTCAGAGAACGGTTGACTATGTACCAATGTGTAATTAGACCAAAGGTTCATTTTGTGCCGGAGTTGTCCTTTAAAGGTCCCCTGACATGGGGTTATTTTATTATTTTATTATGTTTCCTGGGTTGCCCTTATAATGTTAGTATGTTTTAGATCAAAAATAGTCATAATTTAGAAATAAAAGGCATTTTCCTAGCCTGATTTTAGCCTCTGATTTGAACACTCTGTTTGAAGGGGCGTGTCTGCTGTGGGATTCAGTGTAAGCGGCCACTGCTGTGATTGGCTGACATGCTTGCATATGAAATAGCTACGGGTTACATGTGAAAGTCTCTCGAATACTTTTACTACAGCTATTATACGTTTGTACTAATACAGCTATCGAGATTAACGAATCTTGAGAAGTTTTTAAAGTATTTAGATCTATTCCCATCACATAAAATGTTGCCGTGATGAGCATTGAGCAGATGACAGTCTGTTGATCGCGATACTGAAGATCTTATCATTGCAATGCAGTTTCTGCACTCTCTCTAATGCTTTCACCAATGTAAACACGATGTACATGAGCTTCGTTGTGCAGTGTAACGTGCGTCATTGATTTCATAACGAGTCCAGATAAACTCACGCTGTGTGGAAAGATTGTTCTTTGATCGCTTTCTGTATATAATTTGTTCACAATTTAAATACGATTATTTTCATCCTACTAAAAGAAACGACGATATTTTAGTCACTGGCTTGACTTACTGATGCATAAACAGTATTGAACGATTTTGAGAGAAAGATTACCTGTCTGAACTTGAAATTGAATTGTTGCTTGGTAGCTCGATCGATTTATTTTCAGACGTTCATTGAGGCCAGCTCTGTTGAGGAAACAGTCGTCTGTGAAATGTTTGGACCATACAAAACTTTGGGAAGTTGTGTCGGCGCATTTCCAGAAAAAATAAAACTAACCCATTGTTTCCTCAGAGGCTCGTTTGCAAGCCATATATCTCTTGAGAAAAAACTCAAATCGCGCTCGTCAAAATTTCCCTGTAAACGAAACAGGTATTTCCATCCGTGTGTGTTAATTTTTTTTTTTACTTTTCTGGAATGAAAATAGTTATAGGCATCCAAGCTGCAATATGCCTTGAATATGCCCCTTGTGTTCACGCATTCCTTCTCGATTAAATATTCAAAGATATTTACCTGACTGACCTCCGGTAAATCAGACAGGTCTGTAGAAAAAAAGTTTGCCTCAAAATTTTGTTGAACGGGTCTGGTAGTGTAACGTTGTCACATTTAAGTTTGGCCAAGTAACGTCTGTTTTCTTCTATTGGTAGTCCCAGATAATACTGGCTAGACATACTTGCTAACTAATATAATTTGCTTCTTCCTTCTTCTTTGTTACGTTCAATGGCGGGTGGCAACCAGCATTATGGTGCATTACCGCCACCTACTATGTTGGAGTGTGGGCCAGAGCTTTCCTTCCCTTGAAGAAACAAAATAAATAAAACTAATAATAGTAATAATACTAATAATATTTCCTGCCCCTAAATTATATTTATCAATCCAGTTTCTCTCAAATAACAGAATAACTTTCCTACTTCAGTATCAAAAACATTTTTAGACTTAATTCTTCCTGTTCAAACTTTCTACTTTCCTCCCTTAATACTTCCCGCTCTCGAGTGTAATTTGCTTGTTTCTACAGATGAACTCTGTTGTTATTGATTCTTATCTACCGGAAGTTCAGTTTGGACCACAAAAAGCGTGCATGCGCAGTAACGCTTGTTTATGTTGTTGCCGTTGAAACCGTCTATATTGTGCCTCTTCCTTCTGTCTTTGCTGGTTATTTGTATATGTACTTTGTGCTCTTGAAATCTTAGCGCTTACTCTAGTTTTTTATATCGCATTCCAAGTTTCAGAGTATACTTGTTGCTATTTTGTTTTTCTCTGCTTCTATTTTGTTTTTCTCTGCTTCTATTTTGTTTTTCTCTGCTTCTGTTTAGTTTTTCTCTGCTTCTGTTTTGCTTAGCTTTAGCTTGTGTGCTTTATAATCTAGTTTGAGGTCTCTTTTGTTTTAGAATTTTATTTTTAATTATTTTCTTCAGTTCTTATTTTCCCTGTCAAACGGAAGTCTTTCTTTTTCTTTTGCAATTCCAGTTTTTTATCTTAGATCCTAGGTTTGTTTTTTGTTTTTTTAGTTTTTTTTTCCTTAGTTTGCTTTTATTATATTTTATTTCTCTACTTTTTGGTTCTCTAGTCAATTGATCTTATCAGTTTAAGAGTCAGTGGCCAGGGTACTCAGGATACAGGGAACACACAGAAGAACATACAAGACGAGACTCATGACAAGACAGACAAGATATAGCAACAATTTAGAGAACCAAAATTAACTTACCAGTTAAGTTGAGCTTTCTCATTTTTTTTTTATTGATTTGTGTGGGTTTGTCCCATCCCCAATGTCACTTCTCTTTATTTTACGGCCCTGACGAGAACATCGTTCTCCTCGGTTGTGAACCGCTCCTGGCGTGCGCCTGGTAAATGCGCCATAATAATAACAATCCGCCATGCAACATGCGCACCTGCTCTTAAAGGGAATGTTGGATGACGCTCTGATTGGTTCATTTCATGTTACGCACAAACCACACCTATGAATAATGAAGCTATTTCAGACCAACCCCCTTTAAACTTGCGTCGGGCGCAAGAGTCATTTATCCCGCCAGTAAAATAGCAACAGCGCCCAAGACCTGCCCACAAAGTTACTTGCGCTTCGCGCTTGATACTTGGGTTTTAGTTCGTTAAAATAGAGCCCATTATGATTATGTTAAAACACAACCAACACCATCAGATCCCCTTTTCTATTTGATCATCTGCCTGTTATAACTCATGTACAGCAGCCAAACAAAATCTAAAGTTAGTGATGTGAGGGTCAAGGCCAAACTAAAGCAAACACCAATCACCATAATGATGACCCAAATTCCATTTTTCTCCTTCTGTGATTTTGCTTGTTAACATCAGGTGTCTTCAATAATGCTCAATCATCACTCAATTATTCACTTAATTATCTCATTAACTTTAACACTGCTTCAGTGTTCATTTAACACTCAGCTCAGGGTTTAATTGGGTCGCTTAAAATGACTTAATTCCATGATGTTGAAGTTACATAAACAAATTGTGTTTGTTTAACGTAACCCAGTTATGTGGAACCTGTTGACATAAAAAAGTTAATTAAAGCCAACATACCAGACCCTGTTGACATAACAAAGTTATTTAAAGCCAACATATAATTTGTTTGAGTGAAGCTCTGCCAAAGTGTAGTGCAGGCACGGCGCCAGGATTCCAGCTTTGGATGGGCCAGACCAATTGTGGGTGGGCCTTAAATTAAAAACGTTATCCAGTCACTGTTTAACCTAATAAAAAATGACTGACTAATATATCTGTACGTAGGCTATACATAATATAGATTTTAATAGCGTAAAGCTCTTTAAATATTTTGTTGCATTGTTAAAAAGTTTCGGTGCATGGAGTCAGGACGGACCTATCCGCGATCGCTCTCCTTGGTTCTGACCAGAGCCATATAAAGAGAGAGTTGCGACAACGGAAGTTCTAAATGCTTGGTTGTCACGTGATTCGCGTAGACCTCAAATAGTTCCAGGAAGTGCTTCGGCGCCAATTCAAATCGATGGAGGTAGAGAGCTGAACTGCGATTTTTGGTAGTTTGTAGTCAATAAATGCGTTGGTTTACAATATGTATATAATACATTGACATTTGGATGTAGTATGTATATGTAGTTACATCAATATTGTTTTTAAAAGATAAAAATCTGCTGATATTTAATGTTTATTGTGGTCAACCAGCGTTGCCTGCCTTTGTTAACATATTTTCTGGCTAACTTTACCTTGGTTAAAGACCGTTTTGCAGTTGTTTTGAAGTATTTTTGTGTTCTTAAACTTTAAACTATTTAAGGGTTATCATGTAATGTTCACTATGGTTTCACAAGGACAGTAGACTTGCAGGAAACAGGTGATTGTCTTAAAAAGCCATTGCAAACAAGTAAAATGTAAAATTACATTCATTGTAATGTTTAAAATGCTTATGCACTTATTACTATATAAATGAATACATATTTCATTTTAAAACAAAACATGATTATACACACCCACACACACATACATTTCCTAGGTGTCCAAGTACATTATTTCCTTAACATAATTTGATAAATTCATGACATGCATCACTTTAATCTATAAAACCTATTTAGTTTAAATTCATTTTTTAGTACATTTAGATAATATATATTTTATGTTTTGTTATCTTAAACCCCCAAAATGTCAGGTTGTGCAACTGTCCGCACAAATTAACAGACTATACTAATTTAAATGGAATTCTATGGCATCATTTTAACCTTTCATATAAAAAAAATGTATACATTTCAGTAGATTTATAGCTGATAATTGAAAACCTTTTCTCTAACAATTTGTATGTCAGGGGGGCACAACTGCAAACTGGGCTCTCTTATTATGGTAATTGCAGTGTGCATGATAATGCATTGTCCAGAGGACCCATAATGATCCTTGTAGAAGATCTTCTATCAAATACTGGTAAAAACTGCTTTCAAGTATGGGTAGGTTGGTACACTTTCAGGTGAATTTAAACACTTAGAAATGTTCAACTGAAACTTGTTCAAATACATTGTTCATGACACAAAAATATACATTACATCAGTTTTGAAAAGATTTAAAAAAACATTTATTTGTTTATTTGTTAATGACCTATATATATATATATACTACCGGTCAAAAGTTTTAGATCGGTACGATTTTTTATGTTTTTAAAAGTCTCTTCTGCTCACCAAGGCTGCAATTATTTGATAAAAAATACAAAAAAACAGTAATATTGTGAAATATTATTACAATTTAAAACAGCGGTTTTCTATGTGAATAGTGAAGTGTAATTTATTCCAAATAAATTCAAAGCTGAATTTACAGCATCATTACTCCAGTGTCACGTGATCCTACAGAAATTATTATAATTTGATGCTCAATAAACATTTATGATTATTATCCATGTTGAAAACAGTTAACATTTTTATTTCAGGATTCTATGATGAATAGAAAGTTCAAAAGAACAGCATTTATTTAAAATAGAATATTTTCTAACATTATAAATGTCTTTACTGTAACTTTTGATCAATTTAACTCATCCTTGATGAATAAAAGTATTTTCTAATTTCTTTCCCCCAAAAATAAAAAATAAATTCTTACTGACCCCAAACTTTTGAATGGTAGTGATTAATGTTACAAAAGCTTTCTATTTCAGATCAATTCTGTTCTTTTGAACTTTCTATTCATCAAAGAATTCTAAAATAAAAATGTAAAAAACTGTTTTCAACATGGATAATAATCATAAATGTTTCTTGAGCATCATATTATAATAATTTCTGTTGGATCATGTGACACTGAAGACTGGAGTAATGATGCTGTAAATTCAGCTTTGATCACAGGAATAAATTACACTTTACTATATATTCACATAGAAAACCGCTGTTTTAAATTGTAATAATATTTCATTTATCTTCCCATCACTTCCCATTGTATTATATATATATACACACACATACACTTTTGCACTGAATTAGTACAATGGGATTTATAAATGTCTAATAAACTGCACGTCAAGCATGTTGTCTGGCCTTTCCTCTATGTTGTTCTTGTACTGTCAGACACAGAAAATATGCTCTAAAAGTCAGGAGCAATCTAAATAGAACTAAACATTTTGTGCTAATCATACTTAGGTGTATCTGCACTTTTTCCACAAAGACCAACACGGGGAAGTTTAAGGTTTATTAAAAATAAGGAGCATAAAGTCTTGCAAAATCCAAGGAGGTGAGACTGAAAGTGAGGGTACAGCGTCAGTGGAGTAGTCTTCAGGATCCACCGAATCCCCTTTGTGCTTCTTGTGTTGAAAGAGATAAAGGAAAAAAAAACGCGATAAATTATTTATAGGATTTCGTATATAATACAGTTATGGTATTTATAATACCCCATTTAGCCTAGTGTGATTTGATCTAGAACACGGCTTGCTTAAGCATGTTTTTTAATCTTACTTATTCCATCTTCCTTTCCCATCAATACAAATCAGCTGGGCTAAATCATAATATAGACAGGTAATAGTCAACAGAAACACAATGAATAAAAAACGCCAACCATACGTTTTTCCTTACTCAAATATGAAATCTAAAATAAGGATTTTCCCCCGTTATTGCACATTTAATTTGGAATGAAACCGATATTATTCCGAGAAAAATATTATTCTCATTATTCTCATTTTTCTCATATTATTCTCATTTTCTCAATTACAACTATCACACTCCCCAATGTTATATTTAACCTATGTTTAGAAGTATTTTCCCTCTTATTACACAACAAAGGATAAACATGCATTAATAGAACGGGTTAAACATTAATATGCTGTTTGTGGTTTGTTATGCAGTACTAACTTTATCCAATGACCTTTATTTTACCTGATAACGTCCCCTAAAACTACTAATTTATAGAGCAATAATCAACTAGCATGCTTTAATACAGTTAAAGTTACAAGTTAATTTGATTCAGATGTACTGATAATATACAATCTTATTCTTTAAACGTCTTACCTTTTAAAAGTGCATCACAAACGGTCTGTTCTGCTGTAACTCTATGGCGCGGCTGCTACTTCCGGGAACTATTGAGAGGCTCCGCGAGCCGCCATTGCTGTAAAAAAAACGTTCCATTGTTGTCAATGGAGTTGTCGCAACTCTCTCTTTATATGGCTCTGGTTCTGACCAAAGAAGAGCGCTTTGGAATCTCCATGACGCATCATACCTGGGCAGCGTTTCCCGATAAAAGAAAAAGCGGTGTTCTTTATAAAAGAAGCACTTCAGAAATAGTTGAAATTGCATTTATTAGGACTCATATAGGCAGAGGCGGTGGCGCCGTCCTAGCAACGGCGCTGGTCGCGCTAGCTGCGATAGTCGCACTTTAGTGGGTGGCAGAGACGAAGATGTGTGATGTTGATCTCAGCTCTCCTTCATCTGGTTGCAGCGATGACTCAGATAGCCTACTGTACGTGCGCGTTTAAGGTACTTAAACAACGACTGTTGCAACATTGTCCTTTACTGGAAATTATTTTCACACTTTCACATGCTAATGATAAGCGCTGAAGCTCCAATATTTCTGGAGACGAGTTTTGTTTTGTAGAAAGACTTTTTTTTTTTTTAAAGATTTTCGTTTTGTATAAATTGTATCTGAATTTTGATCAATGTTTTTCCACAGAATTGCATGTTTATATCTCGCAATTCTGACTTTATAATACGCAATTGGGATATATAAAGGCAGCATTGCATGATATAAAGTCGCAATTGCGTGTTACAAAGTCAGAATTGAATTGTGAGATATAAACTATTCTGGGGTAAAATAAATAAATAAAAAAAAGAAGCAATTGCACCTTTATTTCACTCAATTCTGACTTTACAACACGCAATCGCGGCTTTATTTCACGCAATTCTGATTTTATATCAGAATTGGGAAAGGGAAAGCCCCCTATACTGCGAACGGCACATAAGGAGTTTCTGGGTGTTTCTCCCTCATTTCTGCTCCAAGGTCTTGATTGTGGCATTTCGTTGAGGTTTAGAATCCAGTATTCCTGTAATTATTGTTTTTTTTTATGAATTTAATAAAGATCTCTGTCTCGTATTATGTTCAAATGGTCAGTGTACATTTGTGTCCATTTGTTTTTCCTTATTTAACCGTAATCGCAAAACGAAAAATGAACGCTGGTTGTTTTTTATTTAAAACGCAAAGTTGAACACCATTTTTTTTTTAAATTTGAACTGTACACAAATGCTGCGCAAAAAAATAGGCTAAATATCGACAAAATTTCAGATTTTTGTTTATAACTTTTTGCCCCTTTATTAAACATTTAAAATATTCACAAATTAATACGAAAAAATATGGAGATTTAAATGGTTTTCTAAGGCCAAATTAGAACCTGGAAATGATATTTTTCCCGCAGTGCTGAATGAGAAGAGCCATATTTATGTCTCTGTAACCACAGCATACAGAAAGGTGATTTAGGGGAGTTATAGGCTAATGATAAAGAAAAAATAATGAGGCATTTTAATTGTTTATTAATAAACTGTTTTCTAAATTAGTGTCGGCTAAAAACATCTCCATCTCCGCTGTAAGGCTGATGCACCATTAGAGAGAAATGCACCTTTCCTACGGATTACATAAGCAGAAGGTATTAACTTTCGATTCGAATTTGTTCGTTTTAAAGTGGACATGTCAAGCTTTAGCCTATAGGCTATACTTTGTTTCAGTTCTCGCGCTCCAGTTCATGGAGATCATGAAACCGCCTGATTGTTTTATTTTATTTTACAAAAGCACAACGTTTTCTTGTTATTGTGAGTTTACACAAATAAAAATAGTTGCGAATAATGTATTATTATTTTCTGTATGACCAGAAATTATAATATTTTTGTTGATAGGAAAACGCAAGTGTTTGTGCCCGCGCACTCCGTGCCATGCAGTGCGCGCTCACACTCGCGCATTTAGACTATTTTAGCACAAATTATGAGCTTATTGGCGATTTTTTAATAATTCTTGACAAAACATTTTTGAAGAAATGTTTTGGGTGGGCCTGTTGAAAAGTGGGTGGGCCTAGGCCCGTCAGGCCCACCCATAACGCCGTGCCTGGTGTAGTGTTCAGACCCAGATCGTACTGAATAATTGTATTTGTTCATAAAATATATAGGTTCATCTGTCCTCCACTGCAGTTCTTAGAAAATATGGGCATCCTCGCCACCCTGACGCCTCACACATCTAGCCAAAGCTGCTATAGCCTGAGAAGATTAAGCATACCTTAACACTGACTGAAGATGAAGACAGCCAAACTGAATTAGATTGTTCTTTTCGTCATAGGGTGTGCTGAATACATGTATTTTTAGCTGCTGGAAGTGTGATTTGACACTCCATTAGCCAGAAGAAGCCGGAAAGTCAGTTATTCGCAATTGGATTAAGATAGAGAAGGGAGGGAAAACAGGCATATTAAAGCCTTTCTCACTATGCTATAACCTCGTTTGCAGTTCTTGGGTTCACTGCCACGAACACGGGCCTTGCCTCTATAAATACCCTTGCTTGTAAAGGGTGTTTAATATCAATAATGTGATCACCGCGTTGACGGCATTGTTAGATTATTGTGTTGCTGTTTGTAAGAGTGATTTAATGACAATAAGATCCACTTTATCCCTTTTCCATTTTTTTTATATATATTTTTTTGTTTAAAAAAATGTTTGTTGATTTGGTGGGTATGTATTTTAAAGGGTACCTATTATGGCATTTAAAATGTTCCTAATATTGTTCTGGGAGTCCCCAACAACAGTTTTATGAGCATGCCATGACAAAAAACACTTTTGTTGTCTTATAATATGCATTTATTTTTACTTGATTTGCTCACCGGCTCCCATATGAATCGTTTAGCGAGTCATTTTTTCAAACCCCGCCCTTGCGTGACGCTAATCTGTGGTGATATGTTATAGCCCAAAGTTTAGTGGTAAAAGCACATTCAGTCTTTGTTTGCGTTAGCCCAACGCATAAACATATTGATAATGCAGTACTAAGAGGTAGCGTTATAGCTATATTCTTTATGACAACTCCATTAACAACGACAAACACTTCACATATTTCAATACAACTGACAACCTATGCGCTGTGCGTACACAACACACACACATACTTATTGAGCATGATACATAAAACATAAAAGCAACAATTAATATTAATAATACTTACAGTTTGTGATTCGCAGAAGGAAGCTGATCCAAATAAACTCGGTAACGTTACTGAACCTTCTTCCTTCAGTATCACACGGCTCGCGAATCCATACTTTATAGCATTTAGGTTTGTGAAGCAATCATCTTCAAAATGACGCGAACACAGAACAAGGCTATTCTTCTGTGGTATAGTTGTATATATGAACTGTAGCCACTTAGTCTTCAAATGCTCCTCACTGGGCAGATGAAAAAAGTTTGCTTTTGCGTCGCACTTCAAAACAGCATCTCGACATGATGTTAGTTTTACCTGGTGTCTCCGACAGCGTTGCCAGGTCTGCACAACAAAACAGCCCAATTGCTCATCAAAACTAACCCAATCACGGCCAAAAATAGTCAAATAGCCTTCCCGGGTGTTTCCCCAATAACAATCATGTTCCAGTGGGTAAAATACTCGCAGTCAACCCGTGCACTACACAAACAACCCGCGGAAACAGTGCAAGCATATACGGACCTGGCAACACTGGTCTCCGAACGCAATGAGTGGGCGTATCTTATTCAAATACCTTGTCAAGTTGACGTCAACTAGACAAAGGGAAAGCATCGTTCGTCGAACGATTCATATCAGCGACTCAGAGTCGACTCTTACTTTTGAGAGACAATAACTTTGTATACGGTGAACTTTCATGTTTAAAACTTTGCAGGATGTTTTCGTTTACTTAGATCTATGTTACACACTACATGAAGGGCAATTTTCAAAAATCCATAATAGGTACCCTTTAAATTTATATGTACTTTACAGTGTAAAAACCCCTCTTAGTTAAAAAAAAAAGATACAACTTTAAAGTGTATATAAACTAATTGGTTGAATTATTTACATTATTTAATGTACAGTCTATCCTGAACTAACAACAAACAACTATTTGTTAATCTAGGTCAATATTCATTTCAAATTTACTATATTCTTTATTGTAATTTTCTGCGAAAACGCCATTGGCTACTGCATTAACTTTTGTTAATGTATAGAAAGTTTTATATGATATTATTTGTATAATTATTCGAAGTAATTATAATTTTTTTGTATATAATATAAATTATATATGTATATTTAATATAATATACAATATGCAAATATGTTTTCCGCAATGCGTTTTGCCACTTCTATTTGCAATCTTTCAGATTCATGTTCAGTGTAAGATTCTCCAATTGTGTATACAGTCTCCTTTACAAATGTGTGTAATACTCATTGTGTTACCCTATGTGATGGTAGACAGAAAAAAATGTGTTCCTTTAATTCTATTAATATATATCATACAACCACTGAAATATATAATAGCAATTCAATTCACTTCTCAGTGAAACTCAATACCAGGCTTACCGCCATTAGATAGGGATCCCGGTATTGATGCAAAGTTTAAGTGTGAAGCAATATGAACGATTAACTCATTCATCACAATATCCCTGATGTTTTGATAGTTGAAGTGTTTAGAAGACTTCTTAATAACACGTATCCCCTAATGTGGCTAAAATAACACTTATCCCCAGATAAACATTGGTCATTTTAATAAATTAAGTGGTGAATAGCAATAACAGTCAAGAATGATTGACCACAATTAGGATCTACACAAAGATTATTCTCAATTAATTATTAAGAAACATTAATGTTGCAGCGATATCACTGATGTTGTATTCCTTTGTGTATACTGTAAATAAATATTGTGTTTTGTTGATACATCTGTATCAGTTATTCTATCAAATGCTTTCAGAACACATTAAAGTGCTTTTTTGGATTTACAGCTGACAGACACTGGCCACAAAAAGAAATACGGTCCTTTTTACATCCACAGCAGTTAATCAAATAGCACAGATTCAGGAAGTGAGAACAACGTTGAAGTAACTGTATACAAATCATTCATTTCTTATGTCTAAATAGTTGTGGTGAACTGTACATCTTCATTACCCAGAGTGCATTTCCTCAAACTCTTTAACAATTAAGGAAGGAAGGAATCTAAGTGTGCTGGGACATCCCTGCATGGGATATTGGAAAAAAAAAAAAGGCGTTTATATGAGTGCCATACAATATCCTGTATTATTATAATGTGAGAGGACCAGACACTTAAACAAACAAGCCAATGGGACATATCAAGACTGTTGAGCAATTACACATTTACTCAAAAATTTCAGATGCCATTTATAGAAAGGGGTGATCAACAGAATGAATGTAAAATTTTTGGTATGCACTTTGCACATACCGTACTTCCCATCGGCTAATGGTCGTACTTCCATGTGCTTTCTGTGTCCATACCAAGTGTGACATCACAATTGGACACTTGTCCTTTTTTTATTGACTAGGAGATGAATAGTCTTTCTGGAGACCCTCAAAGTCAAAAAGTAGACTTCAAAATGTCATTTACACAATTGAACATTTGTGTGTAATGTGTGATTCGCTATAATTATCTGCTGGGATACTGTCTGGCCACCCAACTTTGGAAAGTGTTGCATGCAACTACCATTAGGCAAATTTTCTGCATTAAAAGGAAAATAATAATAATTCAGTTAGCAATTCATAGTATATCTGTGTAACATGTGAAATATATCCTGTATTATAGTACACCCAAAATAGAATTTTGCCATCATTTACGCATTTCCATGTTGTTCTAAACCTGCAAAAAAAAACCTGAGATTTGTTTTTCAAATGATAATCTCTTATGTTCCACAGAAGAAAAAAGTCAAACAGGTTTAAAATGAAGACGTAGAGTGGAATCCAGAGGGTTGTTGCTTGAATGGTTTTGTTTCATTTTTGGGGGTTTTCATTTTTTTTGGGTGACATATCCCAGTCCTGCATATCACCAGAAGTGTTTAGAAGAATTTGAATGGTTACTGAAAGAAAATCAGCAAATATCAATAGTCAAGTCACCTTTATTTATATAGCACTTTTAACTATATAGATGGTTTCAAAGCACCTTTACAGTGATAATAGGAAATTAAAGCTGCAAGCAGTGATGGGCGGGCCCTCGCACATGTAGCACGTCGGGGAGTGATGCGGCCGCATATTCTGTGGCATATCCTGGAGCTCTGCCAGTGTGGCTGTGAATTTGCTACGCTTTTCAGACACTGCATGAAGGTGTTATACGTCACTTCCTGTTGCCAGCAGGTGGCGCTATGAGTGTGGGTGAATGTGGGCATGTACATGAGTTCAGGGCGGGACTCTTATCCTACATGTAAAGTTTGGTGCAGCTGTGAGCATGTACACTGAAGTTACAACCACTTCCTGTGTCATGGCGATGAGTTGATCTTTGATGCCATGCCACGGACATGCCGATTGACGAAAACTCGCAGATAGCACAACTTTTCATCGTCAATGCCTTTAGAAGGCACAGCAGAAATTTCAAGTCGATCGGACTAAATCCCTAGGAGGAGTTCGTTAAAGTACGGAGTGTGTAAATCAGCCAAAATTTGACGAAAAATTCAAAATGGCCGACTTCCTGTTGGGTTTAGGGCATCGCTCCAAGAGGCTTTTTTATGCGTCTGGACATGGTTGATGTGCCACAGAAATTTCGTACATGTAGGTCAAACGTGCGGTGGGGGGCGGCTTCGTTAAATGTCACTTTCTGTTGCCAGCAGGTGGCGCTATGACTAGGGGTGAATGTCGGCATGTACATGTGTTCAGGGCGGGACTCTTGTCAAGCGTGCAACATTTGGTGCAGATCTGAGCATGTACAGCAAAGTTACTCCAACTTCCTGTTTCATGGCGAATCATCAATGCCACGGACACGCCCATTGACGAAAACGCGCAGAGAGCACAACTTGTCATCGTCAATGCCTTTAGAAGGCACAGCAGAAATTTGAAGTCGATCCGAATAAATCCCTAGGAGGAGTTCGTTAAAGTACGGAGTGTGTAAGTCGTCCCAAAATGGCCGCCAAATTCAAAATGGCGGACTTCCTGTCCGGTTTAGGGTATGGGTTCTTGAGGCTTTTTTGTGTGTCTTGATATGATACACATCACCACCAAATTTAGTGCATGTAGGTTGAACATGGACGAGGGGCTATTTTTTTTCAATTTTCTAGGTGGCGCTAGCGAGCCATTTTGCCATGCCCATCCGCGAAACCCACAAAATACGTTTTTGCACATACATGTGTGCAAAATTTGGTGACTTTTTGAGCATGTTGCGGCCTCGAAAATGGGGCTTACTTTGCAGAAAAAATAAATAAATAAATAAATAATAATAATCCTAACAGTTTCAAGAGGGTCCTCGCACGGGTGCTCGGGCCCTAATTACAGTAACAGAGATTGTTTTGGCTTTAGAATAAACAGCTCTAGAATAAAGTTATTGTCCAGCTAAGGTTAGTTTTGATTGATTGATTCACTTCACAGGCAGTGCCTGGTGGCTCGATAATGGCAAACCCTGAAATAGATTCCAAGGTGCAAGCCTTGAAAGAAAAATAAAAAATAATAATTTATCTCTGCGCAAACCTCAAAAACGCAAACCCGCGAAAACACAGACGGCGTGCACCTGCCCATCACGTGTTTAGTCTATAGGTATGAGCGTTTAGATATATAAGTGCGTAGGCGTGTAGTCCTTCTTTACAAACCAACCCTCAACAAACTACTTGTCTGGCCTTAATAATTTATAATAAATAATTGTATTGCTTCCACGTAACCACGTGAACCGTAATTATCCCGACAACGTTTTATCTATACAGAGGTAAAGGGAAGGAGGCCTTCACAGGGGAGAGACTAGTTGACACTTCAGGACTGCGTTGTCATCGTGTCCAGACGCAGGTCCTTCATCATATCTAGATACTGCCTCTATCAGATGGACTGCGGTAAACCTCGAAATTGTCACATTCACCTCCTTCCTCTGTGTCTTCACCTCCTTCATCTGTGTCTTCACTACACTTCCCAGCATTCCCGGTCATCATTACCTGCACCTCATCATCCTCATCATGATCACTGTCACCTGTGTCCCATCACCAGCATGGACTATAAAACACTCACTGTCCCTGCAGTCACTGTCTGGTCTCGTCAATTCATGACTCACAGAGTCTCCATCTACTAACCTGCTACTTACCTGCTCATCCATCCATCCATCCATCCATCCATCCATCCATCCATCCATCCTCGGAGTGACTGCACACCATTCAGCTGCAAGAAAGACAAGGACATTACTCATTCAGCTAAGCTTGTTTATGTTTCAAAAGTCATCTGATTCTTACCTGTTATCTCCGACTGAGAAATCCATCTGCATAAATAAACTTTATAAACTTACCATCCAGTCTGTTCCTTCTGTGAGCCCTGACAGAAGACCAGACCTCCCTAAAATGGACGATAGGGTCAGTAATGTCGGCCTGGCCAAGGAGAGTGTTGTGTTGGTTTTAAATGTTATGTTGAGTTAATATGCTTTGCCGCTAGGGGTCGCTATGGACCTGGAGTGTTGAGACGAAGAAGTGAGGAGAATAAAAAGAGGAGTGTTGAACTTATGCTCGCTTGTTTAGCTGCGTTTTCATTTTATTAGTACTAGTACAAAATACAACATTTTGGCGACGAGGATGGGATCTCTCAGTTTACCTACGCCTGCTTTGTTCTTGCCATGCCCGGGTCATCCCTCGGTACCAATTCATACTTGGCGGAAGATGTTTGAAAACTATCTGGTCGCCATCGATGCTACAGGAGATCGGTGGCCAGAGGAGAGGAAGCGCGCCGTTTTACTACAATGCCTGGGAGCCGAGGGGTTAAAAGTTTTCTACACGCTGCCTGATACAGGTCGGACTGTTGCCGATGCTTTCAAGGCTTTGGAAGAACATTTCCAGCCGGCTACGAATGTTGTAGTCGAACGACATAAATTCAGACAACGCGCCCAACGGCCGGATGAATCAGTAAAGGATTTTGTTGTTGCTTTACGTGAACTCAGTGTACACTGTGACTTCGGCGATCATACGGAGGAGATGATCCGAGATCAATTAGTGGAAAAAGTGTCCTCTGCACGTATTCGGGAGCGTCTCTTGCTACAGCCACAGTTAACACTGAAGGACGCGCTGCTGATGGCTGGCCAAACGGAGACTGCCGTGGGGCACGCCCAAATGCTCGATGCGGCATCAGTGCACGAGATTAAATCTGCTCAGCGTGGCGTGCCACAACGAACTCAGAAATACCATGGAAATCATGTGAGTAAAACGCGAACACAGTATACTGCACAAAAAAATCACAGTTGCTTTCGTTGTGGGTCTGGCTCTCACTTGGCTAATGCTCCAAATTGCCCTGCTGCCAAAGTTAAATGTAAGAGTTGTGGAAAAGTGGGACATTTTGCAAGGGTTTGCCGCTCAGAAAAAAAAGTGCAAGCACTTGACGCCCCTGAAATGGAGGTTCCCGAAATTGTGCAGGTGCTTGAAGTGGAAAGGAAACCGCTGTGTGAGAAAATAAAATGCACTGTGACTATTGGAACTGAGGGAGTGAGCCCTGTCCCGGTTGAGCTCACAGTCGACACGGGTTCTGCTGTTTCCATCCTCCCTCATCACCTTTATAAGCGTCATTTCAGTACATCTTCTTTACGACCCCCCCGTGTGAAACTGGTGACTTATTCTAAGGCGGCACTGCCTGTTCTCGGATGCTTGTGTGCACACGTATATTATGGAGATGCGGTGGCCAGTACTAGCATCTATGTTGTTGAGACAGGCACCCCTATACTGGGCATGGACTTAGTGTCTGGCCTAAACGTTCATATTGCTGGAAATGAAGTGGTCTCACCCCCCTCTCCTGCCGTGGTTAGACAAGTGACGGCTGCAACAGAGGCCATCGGATGCGCTAAAGGCTTTGTACATCGGGTGAAAGTAAGAGAGTCAGTACCGCCGGTACAGCAAAAGCTGCGCAGACTTCCTTTAACGGTTAGGAATGCAGTCACCAAAGAACTTTGTCGCTTACAAGCTGAAAACATCATTGAGAGGGTGGATGCTTCCCCATGGGTGTCACCTATTGTGGTGACAACAAAGAAAAACGGAGACATTCGCTTATGTGTGGATTTGCGGGAGCCAAACAGGGCAGTAATAATCGATAGCCATCCACTTCCACACATGGAGGACTTATTCACTGAATTAAAGGGGGCCACAGTATTTTCAAGCATCGATCTGAACAATGCATATCTCCAAGTAATGCTTCACGAGGACAGCCGAGATCTGACGGCTTTCATTACTCATGAAGGACTGTTTCGATTTCGTCGGGTACCGTATGGCTTGGCCTCGGCGCCGGCAGCTTTTCAAAAAATGATGGTGACAATATTGAAAGATCTTCATGGAGTTCAGAACTATCTAGACGATGTGATTGTGTATGGACGCACGGCGGCCGAACATGATCGCAACCTGCAGGCTGTTTTAACAACACTACAGCATGCAGGTCTCACACTGAATCGGAAAAAATGCAAGTTCAGCTGCACAAGCCTTCCTTACTTAGGACATACTATCACTGCGCAAGGCCTGCTACCCACTGACTGCCATATTCAGGCTATCTTGCAAGCACCAGCCCCCACTGACGCAGCCAAATTACGTTCATTCTTAGGACTGACATCTTGGTATTCACGATTTGTGCCAAACTACTCTTCGGAGGTGGAGCCTATGCGGGCATGCTTAAAGAACATGGGTGTTTTCAGTTGGACTGAGGATGCACAGAAAAGCTTTGAGAAAGTGAAGGAGCTCATTGTGAACAGCCCAGCTTTGGCAATCTTTGATCCAGCACTGCATACGCTGGTAACCTGTGATGCTTCGGATTATGGAATTGGGGCGGTGTTAACTCAGATTCATGCAGACGGTTCTGAGCGCACCGTCGCCTTTGCCTCTCGATCACTCTCAGCAGCAGAGCGAAAATATTCCATTGTGGAGAAAGAGGCTCTAGCCTGCGTGTGGGCTGTGGAACGGTGGCGAACTTTTTTGTGGGGCCGACGATTCACGCTTCGGACGGACCATCAGGCCCTAACTACACTACTGGCGACTAAAGGTATGGGGCGTGCTGGAATGCGCATCGCGAGATGGTCCGCACGTCTGCTTTGCTTTAACTATGAAGTGTCATACAAGCCAGGAGCTGAAAATGTCACAGCAGACTGCCTCTCACGCTTACCTTTGCCCGCCGGTGAGGATGCTGCTTCCACCATGGAACCCGATATGGTGGCATTCCTCTCTGCTGAACTCCGTGCTCTTTCATTGGAGGAGTTCTCCAAAGAATGCACTGCTTGTCCTGAACTGACAGCATTGCGACAGCAAATACTTGTAGGCTGGCCTAAAAACAAGAAAACCTTCCGCCCGAGCTGGCGTCATACTTTCATGTCAGGGACGAACTTGCAGCACAAGACAGCCTGGTCTTCAGAGGCTCATACCGCTTGGTGGTGCCAGTATCTCTGCGGGGTGCCCTAATTAACTTAGCTCATCAGGGTCACCAGGGTATCGTCAGGACCAAACAGCGTCTTCGTGACTTGTATTGGTGGCCTGGCATGGACCACTCAGCCCAGTCTGCAATTTCTTCGTGCCAACTTTTCCAAACCCATGACAAAAGTGCAAAGACGCATACACCTCCACTCCAGCCTGTGCCACTTCCTTCTGCGCCGTGGGAAAAGGTTGGACTGGACATCGTCGGACCATTCGAACTAGGGACCTGGGATTGCAAGTATGCACTCACTTTAGTTGACTACTACACTAAGTGGCCAGAAATAGCGTTCACTAGTAATGCCACTACTGATACTGTCACAGATTTTCTTGCCACAACTTTCAGCCGGTTTGGCAACCCGGTGGAAATCGTGACGGACAATGGTGTGCAATTTACATCTCTTACTTTTGCTGATTTCCTTGCAATCAGGAATATCAAACATGTCCGTACCTCTCTGTACTTTCCTCAAGCGAATGGGGCTGTGGAGCGCATGAACCGTGTTCTGAAGGATTGCGTTCAAACTGCAAATTTGGAAGGGAAGCCCTGGAAAACTTCTGTGAGGGACTTCTTGCTGCATTATCGTGCTACACCTCATGCCACCACTGGTGTTGCTCCCTGTGAACTCTTGCTTGGACGCAAACTGAGAACAACCTTAAACATTTTACCCACCCCGGCCCTCTGCTTGTACTGATGCTACAGTGCGAGCTCGCGTTCAGGCTCGCCAGTCTCAAGTCAAGACCTACACAGATACCAAACGTGCAGCGAAGCCATCTGCGTTAAGACCAGGTGACAGAGTGCGGGTGAGGATACCTACACATGTGAAAAAGGGCAGGCCGAAATTCAGTCCGCCTTGTACAGTGCTGGGACAAAAAGGTCAGGACACATATATCCTTGATGATGGGAAAGTGTGGAATGCAATACACCTGTCACTATGTCCGGGTCAAGACCATTCGGATGATGATCCTACAGAGGTTCCAATGCCGGTTGTCACACCGGTAGCTCAAAGACAGCCCAGAATCAGACGTCCACCAATCTGGCACAAAGACTTTGTCACATGAACTGTACACGCACGCACACATCACAATAGTACATCTCTACTGTAAGGTTGTTAATTTTTCAGATGTTACATGTTGATGTTGAATAGCGTATCTGCACAGTTCTGTTGCTTCTGTGATTGTATGTGGAGATATACTGGAGTCCGTAATTGTGATGGATAGGAAGAAATATGCATCTTTTTGAGTTATATAATAAGAGACCTTAAGGTACTTTCCACATGATAACCTTGGCAAATTAGGTATGTTCAAAACAGTTTTCTTTGGTTATTGCCTTGTTCAGGATAGGAGTAAGCTATGTTAATATACCTTCCTTTGGGTAATATTCTTAAAAGTGGGGAAAATGTTGTGTTGGTTTTAAATGTTATGTTGAGTTAATATGCTTTGCCGCTAGGGGTCGCTATGGACCTGGAGTGTTGAGACGAAGAAGTGAGGAGAATAAAAAGAGGAGTGTTGAACTTATGCTCGCTTGTTTAGCTGCGTTTTCATTTTATTAGTACTAGTACAAAATACAACAGAGAGCTAAAATCTCCCACCCTTTGCCCAGGGACGTTCGTTTGAGGGAACCCGTCTGGCCATATTTCGTGGGACCCGTGGAGGTCGCAGTAGAGGCGGTGGTCGAGAGGAGTCCCGACACCACTCTCCACTCTGGCCCCTCTTCGATCCTGGGTTGGTGATGTCCAGTCCCGAGTCTATGCATCGCGCCATACCCACCATACCAGTGGGGATCTTGGTAACATTTGAGGAGGAGAACAAGCTTATTGACTGGGACACAGAGCTTTCACCATTGATCCCAGCCAGCCCTAAGCCGCCATCGCTGATCCAGCCTTCACCGCTGGTCCCGTCCAGCACAGATCCCGAGCCAGAGCTTCCGCCACTGGTCCCGTCCAGCACATATCCCGAGTCAGAGCTTCCGCCGCTGGTCCCGTCCAGCACAGATCCCGAGCCAGAGCTTCCGCCGCTGGTCCCGTCCAGCACAGATCCTGAGCCTTCGCCCTCACCACTGGTCCCATCCAGCACAGATCCTGAGCCTTCACCGCTGGTCCCGTCCAGCACAGATCCTGAGTCTTCACCGCTGGTCCCGTCCAGCACAGATCCTGAGCCTTCACCACTGGTACCGTCCAGCACAGATCCAGAGCCTTCGCCCTCACCGCTGGTCCCGTCCAGCACAGATCCTGAGCCTTCACCGCTGTTCCCATACAGCACAGATCCTGAGCCTTCACCGCTGGTCCTGTCAAGCACAGATCCTGAGCCTTCACCGCAGGTCCCGTCCAGCACAGATCCTGAGTCATCACCGCTGGTCCCGTCCACCACTGATCCTGCGCCAGAGCCCGCTGATCCTGCGCCAGAGCCCGCAGATCCTGCGCCAGAGCCCGCAGATCCTGCGCCAGTGCCCGCAGATCCTGCGCCAGAGCCCGCCGTGGGAAGGGAAGAGAAATCTCCGCCTGAAGGGAAGTCTCCGCCGTGGCCGCCCGAAGGGAACTCTCCGCCGTGGCCGCCCGAGGGGTGGTCTCCTACTCCACCATGGTCCCCTGACCAGTCTGCTCCGCCCTGGCCATGCCCACGTCCTGCTCCACCCTGGCCACGCCCAGGTCCTGCTCCGCCTGGACCATCCTGGAGTCCGTCCAGTTGCACCTGGTCCACCTTCCCGTCATGGACTCAAGGATGCCCACCCCCCCTCCCGTGTTCTGCCTTGTACGGCGCGGGTCGCGCCTAGCGGGAGGAGGAGTTATGTCACATTCACCTCCTTCCTCTGTGTCTTCACCTCCTTCATCTGTGTCTTCACTACACTTCCCAGCATTCCCGGTCATCATCACCTGCACCTCATCATCCTCATCATGATCACCGTCACCTGTGTCCCATCACCAGCAAGACTATAAAACACTCACTCTCCCTGCAGTCACTGTCTGGTCTCGTCAATTCATGACTCACAGACTCTCCATCTACTAACCTGCTACTTACGTGCTTCCCGATCCTTCTGAATCCATCCATCCATCTTTGGAGTGACTGCACACCATCCAGCTGCAAGAAAGACAAGGACATTACTCATTCAGCTAAGCTTGTTTATGTTTCAAAAGTCATCTGATTCATACCTGTTATCTCCGACTGATAAATCCATCTGCACAATTAAACTTTATAAACTTACCATCCAGTCTGTTCCTTCTGTGAGCCCTGACAGAGATAAGCAGAAAGACTAATATTAGCGTAGACGTCATCTTTCTTATGATGTAACAAGTACATCAGGATTTATGGGAAGTGTTCCCGGCTCCGGCTGACCCCAAAATGGCCGACACAGCAGCAGTGCTTGAGTGAGGCTCTTCAATTCTCAGTCTGAAAAATGCGCTAATTAATGAATCCTCGTGCATATCTACTTTACGATAAGCTTGGAGAGTTATTAGAGGTATCAAACCTCTTTTCTTTTTTCTTTTTTGAGAACTGTTAGTCGGACACCGTTTGTTCAGTTGATTATTTCACCTGTGATCCATCATGGAACAAAACGCGACCAACACATTTATTCTAAAAGCTCTCCAACAACTTAAGCAAGAGATGTTCACATATTTTGACCCGAAACTTGACAACCTGCAAATAGCTGCAAATGCATTGCAGTCTTCCCTTAAATCTCTCGGGGACCAAGTAGGAGAAGCTTGAATTTAGAGTCAGTTCAAACCAGGATAACATAGCTGATCTAGAGCAACGCGTTGAGACGCTGGAGAAGCAAAATACACTACTGCTGCAGAAAGCCGAGGACGCCGAAAATCGGAGCAGAGCCCTAAATCTTCGCTTCATTCACATTCCTGAGCGAGCTGAAGGTACAGATACAATCGGCTTTATTGAACATCTACTTACTCATCTCTTCGGCGAAGACAACTTTCCCACTCCACGGTGATCGAGCGCGCTCATCGCATTTCTGGAGCCTCTTCCAAACCGAACTCCAAACCAGGTTCAAGAACCATTCTGGTAAAGTTTATCCACTTTCGAGACAAACTTAAAATTATTAGCCTTGCTCGGGAGAAAAAGGAGCTGAGGTGTCTAGGCTCTAGATTCTTAATTTATCCAGACTTCAGCCATGGCTTGACGCAGAAACGCCGCCTGTTTGACCCGGTAAAAAAGAAACTACGCGAGATGGGGATTCGTTACGCGTTGTTGTATCCAGCTACTCTTAGGATCCACATCGGTGAAGTAGCCCACCTCTGCAACTCTCCAGACGAATCGGAGGTGCTTATTCGGGATGTTTTGATGAAATCTCCATAGTTTGGGTCTGTCCTGAATTACACTTCTTTTCTTATTTTGTGTAGCTCTTATCCTGTATTCAATTTCTGAATTTTTGTTTATTGTAAATGATCGTGCTTCGGTATTTATATTGGTTATTGTACTTACTATTTCCTGGATTGCATTACTTGTTGACTGAGATTTGAAATTTTTTTATTTCTCTCTCTCTCTCTCTCTCTCTCTCTCTCTCTCTCTCTCTCTCTCTCTCTCTCTCTCTCTCTCTCTCTCTCTCTCTCTCTCTCTCTTTTTTCATTTAGTCTATCTATTAATGTTTTTGTTATTTGTTTTGATAGAATGTATATGTGGTTGTGTGTGTGTGCTGGCTCCCTTGGTGCTCACCCCCCTTGGTTTCTATTTTTCACTATGTACTTACATGATTTCTTTATTAGTCTACACCGTATTATAATTTATCTATAAGTATTGGTAAAGGTCTTTATATTATTATTATTATTTTTTTTTTTTTTTTTTTATTATTTAACAGTCAGACATACATACAAACCAACATAGTACAGTAGTGAGCAATCTTGTAAATCCATAATTCCAGAAGTGACATAAAAGTGATTTAATTGTTTGATCAAAGTGTGTATGTGAGTGGGTGTGAGTGTGGGTATGTGTATGTGTGTGTATGCGTAAACAAAGTAACCATTTATTATTTATTACCATTGTCATTACCATCACCACCCCAATCCCCACTACCACCATATTGCCAATATTGTGTTGGTCGATTTTTATTTCCATCCTTCCTCCTATGTAACAATTGCCATTGTCAATCCTGTATAAAATAAAATATGATAAAATAAGATAGTATAAGATAACCTTCCCCCACATCTCATCAGTCCCTATCTTTTCCAAATTATTATTATTATTATTTTTTTGTGTGTGTGTGTTATGTGCAATGTCTAAGGTGCATTAAAAGAGGGAGTACAGTGCGAGAGTGTCTCAAATTGGGACAGAGATGCTGTCCCGTTGAAACCACTTCTCGCCTGTATTGCCTGCCCTGGTGTTTGTGAGGTTTTCCATATATACATATTCCTTTTTTTTTTTTTTTTTCATTCTATGTTGTGGTGCATTAAAAACCCATGAAGAGATAAGGGGGGAATTATTGCAGTAGTGATGATAATGACATTTAATTCCAATACAGCATTGACAATGGCAATATTGATGATAATAATAATGATAATAATAATATTATTAATAAATGATAATGATGATGGCAGTGGTGACCGCAATGGTGAAAGCAAAAGACAGCAACAACAGCAATTACAACAATGAAAAGATAAAAATAGTAATCATAACAATAACAGTGAAGATAGTAATAACAATGATGACATAAACAAGTTCAAACAACTAAAAGGCATTAATACTCGTGGGTTGATTAAGAAGGTGGGAGGAGTCGGAGTTGAAAGGATTCATAGCTGTAAGAGGTCAGAGAGTGTTGGACGGCAGCGGTCAGTTTCAGATGCGTAATTATGAAGGGGAGATGCGTATTCCATTGCAATGAAGTCTGAAATAAGATTTTTCCAAATGTTAATGTGTAATTTATTTCTAGTTCCCTTTATCGAAAAAGGGAACTTCGAGATGCGTCGAATGACACGGTGGGAACGCCTCCAGCGTGACTGCGTTTGAAGCATCTATGTCAACTTAGTCCAATGGAAAGAGAGAATGAGCGTCACGGGCGGGTGACGTCATGACCAGGAAATGATAAAGCACTTCCGCTGCAAAACGGCAGTAGCTTCTGTTGCCTCAGCAAGCGATCTGTGTCAAAACTGTCTCTGTCTATTTATTGTTGTCTGTTGCAATATTGTTGGAAACGTTATGGCGAAACAAATGTACAAACAGTGTGTTCTTCCCTGCCGTGTTTATTTAAACGGGTGGGGACACACACGACCCAAACTAGACGAGCGTTTCCTTATATTTATCACATTATCTCCACCACGAGGCTTCCCTTTTTTCCCTGATTATCTATATTGTGGAATAAACCGTATTCATTACTACCTTTCAGCCCTCATGTTAATGTTATTCAAAGTTAGAGGGTTGAAAGATTACGGTTATGATATGATGCCCCAGGCTGAAAAAAAAAACAAAAAAACGAAAAATGCTATTTTTTCACCTGGTCCAGCATCGTCATTTAAAGCCTCTGCTTTGCTCAAACCTAATACTAAAAAATCTCGCGTTTGCCGAGGCAGCGCGTAGGTTCAATGTTGCCTTGCATTTGCAATACAGAATCTAGCTCAGATCTCGCGTTTGCCGAGGCAGCGCTTGGATTTCGAGTGTACTTTGCAATAAGATTCTGTGGCTGGGATCTCGCGTTTGCCGAGGCAGCGCGTAGGTTTAAGCAAAACTACTTGGTTTTATGGGTAAAGCTTATACGGCAGCAGGTCAGCTGGAGAATGTTTATAGAAAACTATAGTATAATGCTCCAGGCTTATCAGGCCGATCTGCTGGGGATCTGGATATAGCGAAAATTGAGCCTTCGGGTCTCTTCGGCGACGCATTCCATGCGGTCGTTGTTAGGTGATGCAAGATATATATATATATGTATAAATATATATATAATAAAGGTTTCTCCTTTGCCGTGTCCAGCCCCCCTGGGGCTGCTGGGCGTGAGCAGCCCCAGCCGTCGAGTTCATCATATTATGTGCACAGAAAGAGAGTGCTGCGTCTCGTGTTCCTCCACGTAGATACTGGAGACAGACGCAACCCTCTCAACCGAAGTCGTCTGAGCCTAAGCCGGATCTGAGGACCGTTCTTCAGGCGAAGAATACTTCGGTTCAAAAAAAAAAAAAAAAGGTCTTGATGTTTAGGCGTCAGGCCTGTGAGGACAGCCCCGACCAAAGTGGAGTGGTGTACACCTCATTACACGGTGCCTGTTCCATTTCGGGGTCCTCACGAGACCCTCCTGCCAACCCTGCCACCTCCGGTGCTTCAGGGCGCAGCGGTCTCCAGCGAGTCGCTGATGCTATGCTGCGGCACAGCATCGGTTTCGCGCCCTCTGAGGGGGGCTTTAGAGCAGTCAGGTCAGGTAGTTCCTGCCATTATGTTTCAGGCTCCAGATTTGGCTCTCTCAGTAACACCAGAGACCAGCCTCAAGAGGCTGGTTCCCTTAGTAAATTTTCTGGCAGCGTGAAAGCTTCTGCCGAATATTTCTCGTTGGGTCCTGTAGATTGTAGAGGAGGTTACAGAGTCCAGTTTGGTTCTCGTCCTCCTTGTTACAACGGGGTGTTGCCCACAGTGGTGCATCCCGAGCAGGCTCTGGTAATGGAACAAGAGGTAAAGGCCCTGTTAGCAAAGGAAGCTATAGAACAGGTGTACTCACCCGACCGAGAGTCGGGTTTTTACAGCCGTTATTTCATTGTTCCAAAGAAGGATGGAGGGTCGCGTCCCTTTTTAGATCTTCATCTGTTAATTCGGTCAGTTCAGAAACTAAAGTTCATGATAGCTGACGCTCAAACAGATCGTGACTCAAACCAGATCCGAGGACTGGTTTGTCACGATGGATCTGAAGGACGCTTACTTCCATATCTCCATCCTCCCTCAGCACAGGAAGTTCCTAGGGTTTTCTTTCGGGGGCAAAGAATACCAATATCGGGTTCTTCCTTTCGGTCTAGCTTTATCACCCCGCACGTTCACGAAATGCGTGGATACAGCTCTAGCCCCCTTGGGCTTCAGGGCGTACGTATTCTGAACTACATCGATGACTGGCTGATTCTGCGGAATCGGAGCAGTTGGCGGTTCGGCACCGAGGTGTCGTTCTCGCTCTTATGCAGATGTTGGGGTTGATGCTCAATACCAAGAAGAGTGTGCTTTCTCCAGTATTGAGAACCACTTTCCTTGGGGTGGTACGGGATTTAGTATCCTAACAGCCACAGAAGAGCTGAGGCTAGGCCAGTCATGCACTGTAAAACAGTTCAAGAGACTGTTGGGTCTTGTTGCAGCAGCGTCCAACGGAATTCCTTTTGGCAGGCTGTACATGAGACCTTTACAGTGCTGGCTCAGGACCAGAGGGTTCTCCCCGAGGGGAAACCCACTTCGTATATCAAGGTCACGCGGCGATGCTTTCGGGCCTTAGTTATATGTAGTAAACACTGGTTCTTAACCCAAAGCCGGTCACGCATTGTAAAACAGTTCGAGAGACTGTTGGGTCTACTGGCAGCAGCGTCCAACGGAATTCCTTTTGGCATGCTGTACATGAGACCTTTAAAGTGCTGGCTCAGGACCAGAGGGTTCTCCCCGAGGGGAAACCCACTTCGCATATCAAGGTCACGCGGCGATGCTTTCGGGCCTTAGTTATATGTAGTAGACACTGGTTCTTAGCCCTCACCGGCTGGGGAGCGGTAATGGAAGGCCGCTCGGTTCAGGGTCTGTGGAAAAGCCATCATCTTTCGTGGCACATAAACTGCCTGGAGATGATGGCCGTCTTCAATGCGTTGAGACATTTCCTTCCGGACCTAAGTGGCCATCATGTGCTCGTTTGAACAGACAACACATCAGTGGTCTCTTATCTGAACCGTCAGGGGTGTAAAGATTCTAGGGGATCTAATCCATGGGGAATTTGCATATCATAATTAATAATTGGTAATTAATAATTATTCATACATGTTTGGATTAGATCAGTCTTACATGTTAATAAATCTCCCTCTAAAGGAGAATGTCATTTTACCTGGATGTATACATGCAATCCTTTCATTTTAACAAGTTGATTGCAGTCAATTACACAGATCACGTCTTACAAATCAGGCAAAATTAATTTAGCTCAATTGTCAGAAGAATATTGAGGGGTTTTCCCCAATATCATCTTACTTTATAGGATTGCAGGAAACGCAATTCTCTGGCCAGAAGAATTGGGCTTCCTGCCCCATAATAAGTACTCTTTAAATTATTAATTATTGAAATAATTAATTAATTCGTAAAGCTTGTAGCATAAAAGATCTTCTTGGCACTTAAGAGACTCGAAATTGAGCAAAGAGGAAGTCCATCAGTCAAGTGAATATAATGATTTAATAAAGGCATGTCTACTTATATATATTTACTATGCTACAGGAATACATGTATTTACAAACATTAACACGAACGAAACACATTAAGACATTGATGAACGAGAAATGCGTAAAGTTTGGGCAATGGATGACTTACACGCGTTAGCGAGTAAGAGAGAGAGAGAGAGGGAGAGAGAGAGTGAGAGAGAGAGAACATTGGCATACTTCCTCCTAAGACATTCACCTTTCTGATTACAACACGAAACATCATCTTAATGCTCCTTAGAAGCGTTATAAAGAGATACTTGCACAAGTTATGGGTCTCGCTGTGTTGTCGCATTCCTGAAGGCCTGTCCCGGCCGCGTGCGTGAGCGGAGTCCTTTGTGTGTGTAAGCGTCACGTGTTGTCTCTGAGCGCTCGGGTGGCGCGGCGGTTTAAAGTCTTTGAGTAGCATTACCAATGAAAGTAGCTCGGCTACGTTTGTTTCACTCCGTGGAAGTAAACAGAGTCGACTATGGAAAACAAAACTTTGCCTTACAAAGGAAAGATATAAAGATCGGATCGGGTCTCCGAAGGAGACCACGGATCGGGTTACATGATGCAGCAGTAACGACGGGCGAAGCAAGAAGAGCAGGCAGAGCTGCGCTCCTACATTTATCACATCGGCGAAGTCCAGCCTCTTCCCATTGACTCGGCCAATCAAGAGGTCGAAACTCGCAGGCGGGACTTCTGGTTTTTATGATCCCTTTGTTCTCTTAAGCAAGGCATTTGAAACCCTAATTTCATCGGGTGTTTAAAAGCAGAATCTTCCTAATTATTATAGTCATATGTGTAACAAAGTTTTAGCAAGATGTGATATCAATGGCTAACTGGGGCGCGACGATTGGAACTCAGAGACTCCAAACTTGTCACAAATGGATTTGGTTAAACATTAGTTGGCAAGGTTTGAAACATTATCCCAGTTTTCGAGAAACAGACCAAACACATAAAAGGCAAATCATAACATGAGATTAGATACATTGTTCTTACAATTCTAAAGGGGAAGTATAATAGAATATATATGACTGCAAAATTCAGTTCTCCTTCGTTAGAATTCTAGGGAATACGCAGTTACATGTAAAAATACATAATGGTAAACTCAGTTATTTCAATGTAACATGAACAAACAAACACATAAAACACATTGAATATTTCTGTTTACAATGTCTTTTAAAAAGAGAAGTTTCTTTTCTCTGTAACATTAACTTCCTGTGGCACATTCCACATTCCTGGGGGTGGGGAACGCTGGTGGAATGTGTGTGTGTGTGTGTGTGTGTTAATTTTGAGTCCTGGGGGTGGGGAACGCTGGTTTGGAAGCTTCCCGGCCTTTGAAGGCTCTTAGGATTTTAGTTATCCAGAATATATTTAATTATTCAGATTCACCCTAAATACGCTACATATTTCCCCCCTTTCGTCGGATGATGTCCCCGTGTGTTGGACATCATATGACGACAAATCATCACCATTGGCGGATGGCAGGTGAATCATGATGATTGGGTAGGAGGTGCTGTTAGGCTGAGGCTGAGGGCTCAGCTTGATAAAGTTCGACGCAGCCTCCAGCGTGGTACCCTCTTCCTGAGGGTCCCGTGGGCTTGGCTGTAGATGTTCGCATCTCGTTGAGCCTCCTGTGCAGGATGACTGTCGAGTGTCAGGGTGTAGTTGATAGATGTAATGTCAATTAGCTGGGATCTCCTTTTGCAAACCACAATTCCCTTTCTGGAGTTAGGGTGAGAGTGTGGTTCTTGAAGAAGGATGGGGCTTTTTGGCACTTGGATGCGCGGCTCTGGCTGAGCAAGATGACACAGATCACTTACAATCTCTGCTTGGGTCTCGGTGACTGGAGTGCGAGGCTTGGCTTTAGCAGGGCAGCTTGTGCCACTGATCTGCAGCCCGCAGGTTCCGTCAGGGTTGTCTCTGAGGAAAGATTTGTTAGGGCAGGGATAGTAAATGTCTTTGGTCAATGTGCACATGTGTGGATTCGGAGCTGGGGACAGCTTGGTGTCGCTGTCATGCAAGGCAATCACGTACGGTATGCGGATCTTGATGTGAGTGCTGCCTCTCAAAATCTGACATGGACAATGTTCTTGAGCCGGTGGATTCGGCTTGACTATGATGGGTAAGTTCAGGGGAACGTCCCATTTTCTCTGCTTGTGGTGATGCAGAGTGGGATGGCACTACCCATGAGAGTAGGCAAGGTGTATTTTTAAAGAGTCAGTTGGCGTGGTGATGGCGGACACCAGCACGGTTTGCATGAGGCCTAAGGGTATCAGGTGCGGTGGGATTCTACCCATGGCGAGGCTGTCGATGGAGGAGTTCACCCCCCCCCTTAGCAGGTTTGTCATCAGGGCTGTTACCAGCTGATTTTGAGCAAAGTCATTATGGAAGGCAGTAAGCAGCTGTTTCATGGAGTTCACTGCCGGGGTAGGCAGAACGCTGTGAGTGTTGAAAGTTACCACAGTTCCCTATTGTCTTGTCGACGGGCTGCAGGGATGCACTCTGTTGTGAGTGGCTCTGTTCTCTGTGGAATCTCAGTCTGAATTTTGGCTGCATGCCGTCCGACGTTGGCGAGGTTTACTGCATTCATGCCGGACATACAAGTGTCAAACAGAGTTCTGACGGCAGTGTGGCGGCGGTTGTGGCCACCTGGCTCCGCTAGCGTGACAGTCATTTTCTCAAGTTGGTCGAGCATGTGTTCGACATCGGCCTCAGTGTGCGTGAGGGCCTCCTCTGTCCGTTGGCACCTACCCAGCTGTATTGTGTCGTTACGCCGGGGTAGTGCGTTCTGTAGGCGTTGTGAGGATCAGGTGGCACAGGCACTTTCTGAGTGCGGGTCCGGCAGAAAAGGAGTCTTGGTTGTTCCCTTAGGATGGTGCTTGGTGCCGGACCTGGTGAGATGTCCGATTGCGGCTGCCCTCTGGTTGGCTGGAAGCACAGCAGCATCCTGGTAAAAGTGACAGGGAGAGAGAAAGAGAGAAAGGGAGGGAAAAATTTCAGCGAACATCGTCCTTGGTTGGCTAGGACAGTCTTTTCGCTTTGAGGGCGCCAGTATGCCACTTGCTTCGGTGTCTTGCAAGTGTCTCTGGTGCTGCGGGTTGCAGCACATGGTGCGTCATGGGCATAGGGCATACATTGTGGCATTACCCCCCTTTTGCACTGTGGCAGAACAAGCTGTGGCGCGGTGATGGCATCAGGTGCAGAACGCTGAATGTTGTCCAGTGCACGCAGCATGTGCTTGTTGACGTAGGTTGTGTGGGGCACCGGTTGTCGGTGGGTGCACACGACTTTCGTGGGTGGTTGGAGGGGTATGAGAGGTGGTTTCTCATAGTGTCCATAGTTTTGTGATAGTCTTTGGTAAGCTGGAAGGTTAAGGTCAGGTGAAGCAGGGGCTCTGTGACATGTTGTCATACTTGTAGTGAGAGCCTAATGCATGACCCTAAAAGTTCAGAACCATGGTTTAACTGGTTCGCTAGGTATGTAGCTTAAAGCTAGGTGTTTCACATGTAGCTAGCTAGTGAAGTGTGTCTTGTATCTTATCTTAGCTGTGGATGTTAGGAGGCTAAGAGGTGTGGTTCCGAGATTATTCCATGGAAAGGGCATAGCCGAGATGAAATAAATGCCTTAAGATGGTTCTTATGACTAAATTATTTCTCTGGACTTAACTAGTGGTTCACTACGGCTTGACGAAGTGAATGATGGGGAAAAAGGACAGCTTTCCTATTCAAATTATGCTTATTATCAATCCTCTGGACTATAGTTGTGCCCTAGTAAATTGTTGAAGTTACTTGCGTTGCAGGGTCACAAAAATGAGTACACTTGTTGAAAATAAAACAAAATCACAAATAAAGGTGTCTCTGTTTCCTTTCTGGGCCCTATGGGAAATGGAACCACATTTGAACAAGAGAGGAAATAAAATAAATTTTAAATCATATAGATGACCGAAAAGTAAAGGGGAATAGCTGAGTGCTATTAATATCAAGGTCAAATAAAATAAAATGGGGAAAAGAAAAAAAAAAATTAAAGAAGAGCCAAAAGAAAACAAAAATTAAAATTAAAAGCAAAAAGAAACAAAGTGATCAAAACAACGGGAATGATCTGAAGGCGAGAATAATCAGTGGCATTAGTGACTAAACTTTTGATTTGCCTGGGCCAACACTTCATAGTGGGTTACAACGGTTGCGTGTTCGAGGCCACATCGTGTGTGTCCCATCAAAGGATTAGTCACCTGCCGATGAAGATGGCTATTGCTATATGAATTCTTCTCTAGCTACACAGTTTACATGTAGTTAACTTAAGTTTAATTAACAGGGTATATTCAAAGTTAGCCTTCGACGGTTAGCAAGGGCTATGCCTCAACTAGTAAAGGTGAACTTTAGCTAAGAAGAATTGCAAACACGGAATGTGAATAATTAGGAACCCTAACTGGTGTTAAGGAAAGTATTTTAGAATACTGTGCACTGTGTAAACACAAGCGGTGATTAAGGGTTCAAGTAAATTATGCTAGCTGCTAATTGTAGAAGTTATTATTTAGCTTAGCCTAAGCTGGATGGATGTTAGGTTAGGTTAGCGTAGTGTAAGCTGGAAGGATGCTAGGTTAGCTTAGCGTAGCGTAAGCTAGCTGGATGTCATGTTAGTTTAGCTTAGCGTGAGCTGGAAGGATGCTAGGTTAGCTTAGTGTAGCGTAAGCTAGCTGGATGCTATGTTAGTTTAGCTTAGCGTGAGCTGGAAGGATGCTAGGTTAGCGTAGCCACCTAGGCTGGTTTGTTTACAAGGTGACATCACAAGTTAACACTTCCTGTGACAAGTCGTTGTCATGGAAACTAGAGCATGTCAGACAATTCAAACAGTCCCTAAAGGCTGTCTGTACATTTTACATGAACTATGCATGTTTAAACGGGTTAACCGGGGTGCAACTTTATTTTAAGTCTTTCTAGGACTTGGTGTTACATGAAGTAAAATGCAGATGTGTTTTGGCATTAGCTAATTTTACTCATGGAACTCTTCTCTTTATTTTAAGCAACTTATTCTATTTGTTTACAGAGTAAGGAAATAGATTTGCTGGGAGTCAAAGCTTGTCTAAGCATATATAGTTACGTCCCTCTTGTGCACTACTGCTGACTTTTCAGCGATTACAGCAGTTTTGATCACTAGGTAGCTCTCTGTTTGCAGATGCAGCTAAAGTTTAGGTGAATTACATCAATCAAACAATAATTTGTAAGGCCTTTACATTTGTAGAAAGGGGAGCGTCGCCCAGGTCTACCTAGATATAACTTTGTCCTGAGCTTTCTTTGTTAAGACACAGGTTTAGTCATACTGCAATTTGGATTTCTTTTAAGCAAAGCAGAATAAACATCGGTACAGTTTACAGGCTGCTGAGATGAGGTTTCTTCATCAAACAGACTTACGCTTTACTGCTTAACATGCTAATTTTAGTTGGAAATCTAAGGCTATTTTACTTAAAGTAGAGATGTCAATTTCAGCAATCGTTTATCTGCATTTAGACAAGCCAGCGATCAAAAATGCGTGCTGCACATTGTGTTTTAGTTGGATCGTAACGATTAAATGCACACCCATAGGTTAACTGTAGTTTAAAGCTCAGGTGGTTTCACTCAACTCTGACGTCGCAGTGACGTATGCCCTATTTGGAGCTAGCGTTTCCTGTAACCCTTCATTGTCATAGAAACTAATGTTTAGCAGTGTCATTTCAACCAGCATGTTGCAAATGCTTGGTTCGAAAGAGTCGTGCATAGTCTGTTGGCAGGTGAGGCTTACACGTCCATTCAAGATTTTCTTTAAGTCAGTAAAATTCTAATTTTACGAATGCAGAGTCTTGCAACTCTTTGGGCAGACATTTTCATCTACTTTTAAAAGTTCTATGTTCTATGCTGATCAGGGACCCTTTTAGCAGAGTCTTGCACTGTGTTCGTGCAGTGTCTTCTGGTTTTGCAGTTCAAAGTCAGTGGGGTTTTAGGAATTCTTTCTGAGGAGGCCTTCTGTGTTAGAGGCCTTCTGCATTAGGTCACGCATCGTTGAGTGGGCATTGCGTGGTCTTTTTAGCGAACTGGAACTTTGACTTGGTGCTGAGGCTGTGTACCCCTAGATGGCTGCTGGAGTTCTTGGGAACTCTGACCTTGGAGTCTGGCTCTGGTGACCAGTGTGACTGGAGGGCCCAGACGGTCAGGTGTTTGAAGTCTAATGAAGCTTAGAGCGTTCTAGCAGGTCTTTGCCAATCAGAAAGGGGTGCGTGCTCATTTGTGAGATGTACACTGGGTGGGTAGGCCTCAAAAGGACCAATTGTCAGGTAAATGGGAGCTCTCTGTTCTAGCCGGTTGTACGTTCTGGTTGTACGACTGCACGTTCAGCTCACACATGTGGGGTATAAGAGTTCGATCTTCGCTCTTAGCTATAGCACTGAGTCTTTCAAAGAGTTGGGCTGACATTAAAGTGAGGTCTGAGCCGGTGACTTTCCCGTGTTTCAAGGCTCACCTCATTGTCTAGAGTGATGGGTAGGTAGAGTTTCCGGGCCCACCCCCTTTTGATCAGTTCTTTTGGGGTTTCGGTCCCAGCTGTGGGAAACTGTGCGGTCTCACTCAGGCTGTGCAGCTGTCAGCTGTGGTGGCTGTGTGCTGCTGTCACTTTGTGATGTGACCGTTTGCTCTGTGTCTGTGGCTGACGAGCAGTGTTCTGTGTACCTGTAGGTCTTACGCTCAGGTATAGGATGTAAAGCTTGTACCTCTTGAAATTTTGGAAAGTCTTTTGTGAAGAAGCTTTTCAGCGACTTCAGGGTCTCGGCTGTCTCAGACGTGGCGGCATTGTGTTTGTCTGATGCGTGCTCAGGCTTGGGCTTACCAGTGGCCTGGAACGGACTCGACTCTCTGTGAACAGGGCTATGGTGTTATGGGGCGCCCTCTGGAGGCATCTCTGAGTAGTGTTCAGAGACAGTAGATCGTGGGGTTTTTCAAAGTCTTTTCGGATTCTGGATCAGAGAATTCTTTAATGAAGGCCTGCCGCAGCGGCTGGTAGTCTATAAGAGTGTTTCAACTCTGTGGAACAATGTCAAGTTCGGCTTTGAGATCGTGTCTCTGTTGAGTAAGTTCATGGATTTCAGCTCGGCCCGTGTGTAAGTGGTTTCAAGAGCCGTGGCTTTAGTGTCTCTTTCTTTGGGTTCAGTCTCTGCTGAACGAGCTTGTGGCTGGTAGCACGGGCCTCTTGCAAGTTTTTCTTTTTCAGGCCGTGGCTTTCGAGTCTCTTTAAGTTCGGCCTCTGCTCTTTGCAAAGGGGCTTCACTTTTGTCGGAGTTTCTCGTTGTGTTCCTCTCTGGCTCTTTTCTCTGACTGTTCTCTGCGGTCTGTGTGTAGAAGATCAGACAGGGCGGGTTGAAGTCTTTTCACTTCCTTCTGTAGCTCGGGGTCGTTGTCATCCTCGGCTTGCATCCTTAGCGTTGCAACTTCATGGAGACGTGCTGGTGCGATGAGCTGGCAAGCGAGGTTTTGGACGTGTCTGGCCGGTCTTTGTCGTGGGAGCTTTGGCTTGGTTTGTGCGCCATCAGCTTGTCCACGTCGCTCTTGGCTTTGAAGCTCTGAGTCACTGGCGACCTTGGGCAGGAATGGAGGTGTCATGAATCTCAGCCATGTGTCCAGGTTGTCCCAGCGGTTGTGGGACTGTAGGACCGGAACATACTGGTTTCGACTGTGGGCGAGAGGAACACAACACACACAGAGAGACCAAGCAAGTTGTTCTACGTTTAACGAGCTATAATACGGGCTATGCCGCGTATGCAAATTGTGGTTAACTGATGCAGACAGTTAAATCATTCTGTGGGACAATTTGGTTAGGTCATCATGGGCCTGAATAAAATTTTAACAGGGCGGTAGCTTAGGGGTCACCTGTTGATGCTAGCGGCTTGTTGTCTAATTATTATTCAGCGTTCCTTGTTGTTTCAGATAGGTTCTGTCTTCTAGGTGAACTGAAAAGAACAGAGCACGACAGACAAGAGCAGTGGCAAGATAGCAGAGTTTGAAGTAACATGCAACCATCCAAGATGGGAAGGTCTGTAATGAAATGGCGTTGAGAGTACACAGGAAGGGTTACAGGGGAAGAGGAGGCCTAAGCCTGCGGTTTGTGGCTCGGAGAGGAGGAGGGAGCCAAACACTTCAATAACCGGGGGAATCTCTAGATTCTGTAGCAAATATTAAGTGGATGGGTTTAATACCTTTGTTTAGTTTGCCTGGGGTGGAATGAGGTCATGTGGGTTGGAGTCAGCATCGTGGTTGGTCTTTCTGTCGTCCCCAAACGCTTGACAGCAGTGTCCCGGGCCTTTCGTGTATCTGTACCGATGTGCTCCCTCTCACGCAACCTGACTTTGAATCACAACCGGCAGTGCCAAATTGGTGATGTCGTGTTGCGGGCCGCACTAACGGAGAGATACAGGAAAGTCCGAGACTCGCGCTCAGTCAGTGCTGGTGACGCAGGTCAGATGAACCAGCGTGCTGGACTCCAAGCAGGGATGACTGTCAAATCACCGCAGCTCTTTAGTGGTTTCTACATGTAAATACAGAACAGTGTGAAGCTTAACAGTGAATGAACGCTTTCTTGTTTAAACTGAATTGAGTAATTATGTATGTAGAAAATAGAAGCAAAGGTTTTCCTAAATAATGGTAAAAAGGAAATTATAAAAATGATGTTAATTATCAAAATAACTTAACCCAAAAAAAAAAAAAAAAGATTCCTAAAAAAAAATTTTTTTTTTATTAAATTCCTGTTATTATTATTACTTTTACTATTAATAAAAATTAATAATTAAAAGTAATAAAGTAGGATGGACCCCGGGAGAAGACAGGCAGTAGTGGCGCGTTTGGGCCACAAAGGGGTTTGGGTCACTTACTCCTAGTGGTCAACCTGGCTGACCGAGAACTTGATTTGAATTGCATTCAAACTGGTTTAAATACACTTCAAATCGAGCGTATGCATAGATGTTAAGTAACTTCTAGAATTGTGGTCATAACATATCAAATCAAAATTATTAAAAATAATTTGAGACCGGAAATATAGAAGTAAAGCCATAAAGCTCTTCCCCACAGGGAAGGAGACTTAATTCACATTAATCTTGAAATTTTTTTGTTTCAAATCAAATTTGAATAAGTGTAGGAAATTTAAGGTTGGCATTATGTATGATGAGGATAATATCCAACATAAAATCAACTGAGAGAACGCCACTTCAAAGCAGAAAGAGTAGAAATAAGAGATGAGCTGACTTAGCAGGGGAGGGCCACAAGGGGGCCGCACTAAGTGTTCATCAGGGACTGTTAATACTTACTTTTGAAAATATTTTTTTTTTTCAAATGTGGTTTGAACTAAATTCAAAATAAGTGTACACAGTCAGAAGTGAAAAATCATGTTAGTAACACTGGAACTTGCACATGCATTGAAAGTTAAACACAATTTCAGGAATTCACTGGAAAAATCTGAAATTGTGATGAGAGAAAATGTTTAGGAAAGGATGACCTTGTTACTAGTGTCCACATGATGGCGACATTTCGCTCATGCAGGATGAAGTCAGGGGGCGGTGCGTATTCGAGAAACTGTCAAGCACTTAGGCCTAAGGGTTGCCCTCTAGTGTTTGTCAGCGGAACAACAACCGGCCTGCTTCCATGTGTGATTCAAATTTGAGCGTGCAGACGCTTTGTTTTCTGTAGCGATCACACTTATCAAACTAAATCTCAGTGGATTTTTTATGCTATGTTTTAACAAACACGACTTGCAGAAATTTTTTCTGCGCTATGTAGGAGAAAACAGGAATTATACGTCTGTCGGTTGGATCCAAATACATTTATCAAATAGCATTTAATGATTAAAATGTTTTGGAGGTTTTGGTGCTATATTTCACTAAACAGCGTGGCAAGATTTTTTTACACACACACATAGGGTTCACAGGAATTAGGCATCTGTTTTTCGCTTCCCACAAATAATTAGCACTATGATTCATACGTGTTCGCTTATAAATTTCAAACCTCTGCGGGTTTTTCCTTTTTCGACACGTGTGCACGGAAGGATTTCTTCGCTTCCCTACATTAATATAGATAACAGGAATTATACGTCTGTCATTCGAATCCAAATAACATTTATCAAATAGCATTTAATGATTAAAATGTTTTAAGGTTTTGGATTTTTCTGTGCTATATTCTAACAAACACGTCTGGCAGGGGTTCTGCGCTGCGCATAAATAAAACAGGAATTATTCGTCTGTTTTTTCGACTCCCATAACATATTATCAAATAGCACTTATGATTAGATATGCTTTAGGTTTTACAATTGAGTAGCTACGTCAATTTTTAACCAGGAGTTTACCGTTAATCTAACGATTTAATATAAGGCCTTTTTAAGAATAGTGAAAGAGCATCGTTTCACTAAATCTTGTCTTCACCCTGACAGAAGAACATCGTTCGGACAGGGGAGTTTAATATTAAAAATGTCGTCGTTCAAAAGAGGTTTCTTCGTCTTTTATAGGACAAATTTAATACTGTGAAACTATGAAAACTGCAGTTTTCTTCTTAGTTTCACTGGACTGAAATGGCTTTTTGCCTTTAATCAGTCACGGTGAGTTCGCAATGCGTTCGCTCAACCGAGGTGCACGTACAATATTAAATCACAATATAGACAGATTGAAAACTGATCTCTTTTGCTCAAAACAAGTTTAAAGTGTGCCCGCATTCTCCACCAATTTATGTAAAGATTCTAGGGGATCTAATCCATGGGGAATTTGCATATCATAATTAATAATTGGTAATTAATAATTATTCATACATGTTTGGATTAGATCAGTCTTACATGTTAATAAATCTCCCTCTAAAGGAGAATGTCATTTTACCTGGATGTATACATGCAATCCTTTCATTTTAACAAGTTGATTGCAGTCAATTACACAGATCACGTCTTACAAATCAGGCAAAATTAATTTAGCTCAATTGTCAGAAGAATATTGAGGGGTTTTCCCCAATATCATCTTACTTTATAGGATTGCAGGAAACGCAATTCTCTGGCCAGAAGAATTGGGCTTCCTGCCCCATAATAAGTACTCTTTAAATTATTAATTATTGAAATAATTAATTAATTCGTAAAGCTTGTAGCATAAAAGATCTTCTTGGCACTTAAGAGACTCGAAATTGAGCAAAGAGGAAGTCCATCAGTCAAGTGAATATAATGATTTAATAAAGGCATGTCTACTTATATATATTTACTACGCTACAGGAATACATGTATTTACAAACATTAACACGAACGAAACACATTAAGACATTGATGAACGAGAAATGCGTAAAGTTTGGGCAATGGATGACTTACACGCGTTAGCGAGTAAGAGAGAGAGAGAGAGGGAGAGAGAGAGTGAGAGAGAGAGAACATTGGCATACTTCCTCCTAAGACATTCACCTTTCTGATTACAACACGAAACATCATCTTAATGCTCCTTAGAAGCGTTATAAAGAGATACTTGCACAAGTTATGGGTCTCGCTGTGTTGTCGCATTCCTGAAGGCCTGTCCCGGCCGCGTGCGTGAGCGGAGTCCTTTGTGTGTGTAAGCGTCACGTGTTGTCTCTGAGCGCTCGGGTGGCGCGGCGGTTTAAAGTCTTTGAGTAGCATTACCAATGAAAGTAGCTCGGCTACGTTTGTTTCACTCCGTGGAAGTAAACAGAGTCGACTATGGAAAACAAAACTTTGCCTTACAAAGGAAAGATATAAAGATCGGATCGGGTCTCCGAAGGAGACCACGGATCGGGTTACATGATGCAGCAGTAACGACGGGCGAAGCAAGAAGAGCAGGCAGAGCTGTGCTCCTACATTTATCACATCGGCGAAGTCCAGCCTCTTCCCATTGACTCGGCCAATCAAGAGGTCGAAACTCGCAGGCGGGACTTCTGGTTTTTATGATCCCTTTGTTCTCTTAAGCAAGGCATTTGAAACCCTAATTTCATCGGGTGTTTAAAAGCAGAATCTTCCTAATTATTATAGTCATATGTGTAACAAAGTTTTAGCAAGATGTGATATCAATGGCTAACTGGGGCGCGACGATTGGAACTCAGAGACTCCAAACTTGTCACAAATGGATTTGGTTAAACATTAGTTGGCAAGGTTTGAAACATTATCCCAGTTTTCGAGAAACAGACCAAACACATAAAAGGCAAATCATAACATGAGATTAGATACATTGTTCTTACAATTCTAAAGGGGAAGTATAATAGAATATATATGACTGCAAAATTCAGTTCTCCTTCGTTAGAATTCTAGGGAATACGCAGTTACATGTAAAAATACATAATGGTAAACTCAGTTATTTCAATGTAACATGAACAAACAAACACATAAAACACATTGAATATTTCTGTTTACAATGTCTTTTAAAAAGAGAAGTTTCTTTTCTCTGTAACATTAACTTCCTGTGGCACATTCCACATTCCTGGGGTGGGGAACGCTGGTGGAATGTGTGTGTGTGTGTGTGTGTGTTAATTTTGAGTCCTGGGGGTGGGGAACGCTGGTTTGGAAGCTTCCCGGCCTTTGAAGGCTCTTAGGATTTTAGTTATCCAGAATATATTTAATTATTCAGATTCACCCTAAATACGCTACAGGGGGGTCTGTGGCACCAGATCCTCCTGTGGTCTCTGGGGAAGGTACTCTCTCTGAGGGCAGTGTATATTCCTGGAGACCAGAATATAGGAGCAGACATCCTGTCGAGGCAGGAGCTGAGGCCATGGGACTGGAGACTGGGAGGTTTATGGCCAAGCAGAAGTGGATCTGTTTGCGTCTCAGAATACGACGCACTGTCCTCTTTTGAGTTCATTTACTCACCCAGCCCCCTGGGGCTGGTTGCTATGGTGCAGACGTGGCCGAGGCTACGTCTGTACGCCTTTCCCCCTGTTGCTCTGCTCCTAGGAGTTCTGGAGCGAGTTCGTCGGTATGGAATAAGCCTACTGCTAGTAGCACCACGCTGGCAAAAGTCGGATCTGGTTTTCGGACCTGATCCATCTTCTAGACGGTCCTCCATTGGAGATCCCGATCAGGAGATATGTGGGTTTGGCCTCTGAGGGGGCCCAACTCATTTAGAGTGGTCTCTCAACTGAGGTTGTTGAGACCGTTCTAGCTCCAGAGCTCCCACTACGAGGAAACTATATCCACTATTTCGAGAGTTTTTTCATGTCTTGGTGTTACCAGCGTCAGTGGAATCCAATTAACTGTTCAGCACACAGTATGGGAGTTTCTGCAAGAACGCTTTGTGTCAGGTCTATGTCCTTCCACGCTTAAGGTATACGTGGTGGTTTTAAAAAAATGCAGCTTTCCACGCCCTGGTGGCTGGTACGTTTTGGGTCGAGACCCCCTGATCACTCGTTTCCTTCGTGGCACCTTGAGGCTGAGGCCTGCAACTTGCACTAGGGTTCCGGCTTGGGACCTTACAATAGTTTAGGCCTATCTGGGGCTCTCTTTGAGCCCTTAGATTTGGTCTCACAGAATTCCTTTCTTTTAAGACTATTTCTGCTAACTATTCGTCCCTATAGAGTCAGACCTTCAGGCCCTTTCGGTCCCCAACTGCTTAAGTGCATCGGGGATGGCCAAGGCATAAAGTTGCCTACCATTATTCCGAGGCTTATTGTGCTGCAGGTTTCTGTCCTCTCCCTATTTTTCGGACCAGGAAAAAGCTGACCTCTTGTAGTTCCCTTTTTCGATAAAGGGAACGTCTCAGGTTACTATTGTAACCATAGTTCCCTGAGAAACAGGGAACGAGACGATGCGTCCCTCTGCCATACTTCCTGCGTCCCTGCGATCAGCTTGCTTCGGCAAATTTCGAAGCTACTGCCGTTTTGCAGCGGAAGTGCTTTATCATTTCCTGGTCATGACGTCACCCGCCCGTGACGCTCATTCTCTCTTTCCATTGGACTAAGTTGACATAGATTCTTCAGACGCAGTCACGCTGGAGGCGTTCCCACCGTGTCATTCGACGCATCGTCTCGTTCCCTGTTTCTCAGGGAACTATGGTTACAATAGTAACCTGAGACGTTTTCCAGTTCATGAGGATAGTTTTCTTGGCGATGGTTAGAGCTATGAGGAGCATTTTAGAGTTTATAGTTTTATCAGTGATTATTGTCAGGTCCCCCAGCAAGCAAAGAGAAGGCGACAGTGGGATGTGGTAGCCGACTATAGTGGATAGTGACTGTGTGACCTCTTCCCAAAAGTGTTTGATTGGAGTGCAGTGCCAGGTTGCATGGATGTATGTATCTGTAGAATTGTGATTGCAATGTGTGCAAACTTCTGATGTGAAACCCATTTTAGCTAATCTGCTGCCCGTGTAATGTGTTCTGTGAAGTATTTTGTATTGTATTAACTGAAGATTCGCATTTTTGGACATGAGATAGATGTTTTTACAGATTTGGGTCCAGAAGTTGGCATCAGGGGCTATTGAAAGATCGTTTTCCCATTTTATTGTTGGTAAGTATATGGTCTGAAGTTGGTTTGAAATCATTTTGTATATTTTAGAGAGAAGTTTCTTTGTGGAGGAAATGTTGACCAAGTCTGATATTGCCGGTGGAAGTTCTAAATTTGTGTCTCTGAAGTTTATTTTTGTCAGAACAGAAGATTTGATTTGTAGGTATTTTAAAAATTCGTTGCTCCCGATGCCATACTCCTGGGCCAGTTGCGGAAATGGTGTAAATGTGTTACATTTGAAAATATGCTTAATGTGGGTGATACCCTTTTCCACCCATGTGTGAAAATTCAATGTTTTTTTATTGCTTATAAAGTCACGGTTGTTCCACAGTGGGGTGAGGTTAGATGGAGCTAATGTAGAATTTGTGATTTGGTGAAATTTCCACCAGGCTGTCAGAGTGGCAGATATAGTTACTGCATTAAAACATGTGTGTTGTTTAATTGATTTGGTGAGGAACGGTATGTCAGCTATATTTAATTCTTTGCATAGTGATTGTTCTATATCTAGCCATATAATATCAGATTGGGTGGGGTGAATCCATTTGTATATGTATTGCAGTTGGTTAGCCATTGAGTAATATTGGAAATTTGGTGCTTCTAGTCCTCCTTGAACCTTACTTTTTTGTAGTGTAGTGAGCAGGGCCGGCGCGTCCATATAGGCGAACTAGGCAATTGCCTAGAGCGGCACTTTTGTAAGGGCGGCAAAATTTGTGCCAACCGGGAATGAACAATTCACAAAATAGGTTATTTGTATGATTTACTGAGCTGCCGCCGCCCCGCATCGCGGGCGCGCCCCTGCTCTCACGAGTCATGACTGATCTGAGCTTCCGCCGCCCCGGCAGCGCCAGCGAGGGCGAGCCCCTGCTCGCACGAGTCATGACTGGGTGATGGGAAGTTCGGATCATTTACCTGACTCTATTGAGTCATTCGAGTCATTTCGTTTATTTAAGTAGCTTTAAATTTGATACTTTTAACAGCCAAATTTCCCGATCACATCCACCTACGCAATGTTGATCATATTCTGAATGAAGAAATCGTAATGCAGTAAACAATTATTTACAGGGAACATAAATAATTACTTTACCTTCCGAGTTCCGAGTCATACGTTCATTTGGGTGATCCGTTCATTGTGTCACGTGACATACGCAATGAACAGATCGTTCATTAATCACCTAGCAGGGACTAATGCAAGATGTCGAAACGAAATAAATTATCTCGTTGCGAATATAAAAAGAGACGACTTATTTGGAAAAGTTGAAACTAATAAAAAACTACCTTCGCAGTAGCCTACATTGAAACAAGACAGCTAATGGACTGACAATCTCCATAGAACAAGAACTGGCTCAGAGAATCGAAATAGAGGATGTTAAGAGCTTTGTTGCGATGAAGGGCCGCTGTGCGCGTTTCTGAAACGTAAGTTAAGCTTCATTTGCTCTTTAGTCGTTATTTTAAGATGCTGAACCTGCTGATGATATAATGTGCTTGCTGACATTTCATTTGAATACGCACATAATAAAGTGGTGTAAGAGATGTGCAAGCAACAGTAATTTGAGGAGGTGAAATGTGATTATTTGGAAAAGTCCTGTCATGACTGCTTAAAGAAAAATGCCAGCAGGCATTTGCCTCCTGCATAAACTTTAATATTGTTGACATTTTTGGCACACGCGCGTTGCGCACTATTTGCGTTATGTATGGCTTATTGGTCTTTGTGTGTTGTTGCTGGTTTTGCGTTATATGTATAGGCCTATGGCTTATTGATCTTTGTGTGTTGTTGCTGGTTTTGCTTTATATATATATATAGGCCTATGGCTTATTGATCTTTGTGTGTTGTTGCTGGTTTTGCGTTATATGTATAGGCCTATGGCATACTGGTCTTTGTGTGTTGTTGCTGGTACGTTGCAAATAGAGGGGCGGCACAATTGCTTTTCGCCTAGAGCGGCATAAGTGCACGCGCCGGTCCTGGTAGTGAGTTTAATCCTTGGTGTTTTATTTTTCCAGTAGAAGCGAGTTATAATGGAGTCTAGTGATTTAAACCAGGTGAGTGTGGGGTGGGTTGGAATCATTGAGAATAGGTAATTAATTTTCGGTAAAATCGTCATTTTTATTGCTGCTATCCTGCCGATTATGGAGATTGGAAGGTTGAGCCACCTGAGCAAATCGTCTTCTATTTTTTTTAGTAGTGGTGTGAAGTTGAGTGTTACCAACTCTGACAGTCTGGAGGAAATCTTAATGCCTAAGTATGTGATGTGATCATGACATATAGGTATCGGTGATTGATGGGGTGCCACATCCCATTTGGTTTTATGTAAAGGGAGGATGAAGGATTTATTCCAGTTTATTGCATAATCTGATATTTTTGAGAAGGACTGGATTGTTTTAATTATTTCTTGAGTAGATGCTAGGGGTTCTTGTATATATAGTAGGATATCATCTGCATAAAGTGAGATTTTATGTGTTTGTTGTGGTGTTTCAATACCTTTGATTGCTGGGTTTTGACGGATAGCTGCTGCTAAAGGTTCAATAAAAATCATGAATAGGGATGGAGAGAGTGGACATCCCTGCCTCGTCCCCCTGTGCAGTGTGAAGCTTTGTGATGTTAGTCCATTGGTTGTGACTGTGGCCGATGGTGATGTGTATAAAAACTTGATCCAGTTAATAAATGACTCTCCAAAGCCGAATTGTTGTAACGTGGTGAATAAAAATTTCCAGTTGACCCTATCAAAAGCTTTAATTCTAATGTGGCAATGAGAGTGTCTTTCTGTTGTACTGATGAGTAGTGCATTAAATTGTATAATCTGCGGGCATTATTGGATGCGTGTCTACCTTTTATAAAGCCGGTCTGATCAGGGTGGATTATATACGGTATAATTTGTTCAATTCTATGGGCTAGTGCTTTGCTAATAATTTTTATGTCGACATTTATAAGTGAGATAGGACGATAGTTAGATGTGAAGGTGTGGTCTTTGTTAGGTTTAGGAATGAGTGATATAAGTGCTGTATTCATATGGAAAGGGAACTTTGCGTTATGTTTTATTTCTGTTACTGTTCTGCTAAATAATGGGTATAAGGTTGACCAAAAATGTTTTGTGTGTGTGTGTGTGTGTGTGTGTGTGTGTGTGTGTGTGTGTGTGTGTGTGTGTGTGTGTGTGTGTGTGTGTGTGTGTGTGTGTGTTGTGTGTGTGTGTGTGGTGTGTGTGTGTGTGTGTGTGTGTGTTGTGTGTAAATCTATAACACAAAATGACAAATAAAACAGGGAGAACATAGAAGGTCTTTATATTATACACCTGAACATTAGAAGCCTACTCCCCAAAATTGATCAATTACGAGCGTGGTTATCCTATAATAATCCAAGTATTATTACATTATCCGAAACTTGGCTTACCAGCAACATTTCTGACACTGATAACAGTATAGACAACTATAAATTATTTAGATCGGACAGAGGAACAAGGGGAGGTGGAGTAGCCACTTATGTACTATCTCATTTAAATTCTCAACTTATGGTTCCTTTGAGATTCCAGTACTTTTTGAGGGTCTGTTCATTAAAATTACTCTGCATGAAAATAAGCAAATTATTATTGGAAATATTTACAGACCGCCTACCTCTCTGAAAGTGGAATCATTTAAAAATATTATTTCTACTGTTTCTTCCTTAGTTTCTAATAAAGAAATGATACTTATGGGTGACTTTAATATTAATTGGCTTCATTCATCTACATTTACTGAAAGAAATGATGACACAGTCATTTATTGTTCCAAACCTAATATCTATGACATCAACACCACATTACAAAATGGTTTTGATTCAGTTCAGAGGTGGCTATTGTCTAATAAGCTTCTACTTAACAAATCAAAATCATTTTCAATGCTTTTTAAAATGAAACAGAATTCTTCTCTAGCCCTTGTGCATCCTTATGGACATTTTTGTCCTTTTCAGTTTTGTTTTTTTGATAACTTTGGCTGTGTTAATGCTAACTGCATAAAATTTGCCACAGGTGTGTATTTTTATTGGAATTTTAATATTTCACCTTCATTTACTTTAAAAAATTTATTTTGCACTAGGTAAAAAAAAATACACCCACTTAGCGCCTTTTGGACAAAAATGTCCCCATTGAAACCCATTAAAACTGCGATTTTTAATCCCAGTGCCATTCAACTATAAAATGATGCAATCTTTCTTAACAGGCTTTCATTCTGTTGGCAAGGCTTCAAAATTTTAATTTTTACTATTTTTTATCAGATGGTGCCATTTTTTCAGGTTTGGCATATAAAGCAAATTATCACTTTATTGTTGTTTTCTGCTGTTTTCGGCTTATGCATACTATAGAGCCAATTAGATAAATTATGAAGCTATAATTGTGTGGGTGTGTTGGTATGGTTGTCAGAGTGTGGTTAGTATGTGTGTACTGAAATTTTTAGGTGTGTGTGTGTGAACATTTTGAAAGAAAGAAATTATATTGTACTGGAAAACACAAATCCCACCCCATGTAAATGAGTCATACCCTTGGCAGAGTCACAGACCCTGCATGTGAAAACTGAAAAGGTCAAAAAGTTACTGAAGTTACTTTTTTTCATTTAAACACATTTCTTATTACTTGCTTGCACTTTGTTTTTGTTTTTGTTTTTATTCAAAGGTAAAAGGTGAGCTTGATTTTGATGTAGAAGTTTAGAGGCCCCACAACACCTTGCATAAATCAAAAGTGATTATTTTTTATGTTTTCACCTCGAGAAAATGGTGATTGTTTTGTCTGGTAGATTTTTGTTCACATAAGTGATCTCACAGCCAAACCTATAAAAATGTGATGCTTGAGGGCCTTGTCATTTCATTGTTTGCAAGATGAGACGTTTCACAGCAAGGGAAGCTCTGGATCTAGTGAACACATGTGAAAGTGAGGATGAAGAGTTGACTTCAGTTCTTGTTCAAAGTGATCTTGTACTTTTGCTTTATTTATAGAGCAAAATAAGGTATATTCTATCAAAAAAGTAAAAACTTTGGAGGATAATAGGAGTAATAAATCAATGATTTGACTTGGGCCTGAGTGGTATTTTTTTTTTTTTTTTTTTTTATCTGATACTGCATAAAAATATGAATGCATCAAAATTAATGTTGTTGTTAACCAGTGATATATTCAAGGCTGTAATATTTAAAGAAAAACCTGCTTAGCATTTAGTATATGGAATATTTGTATTATTATTATTATTATAATTTTTTATAAAAACAAAAGTGGCATTATGTAAAGAAACCAGCGTTTAAAGGGTTAAAATTCTGAAAATTAATGACTGTTTGGTAATTATGATTAGAGCTGATGCTAGTAAAAAATCTAAGTCAGTGAAAGTGGAAAAAAATATGAATCTATAATATTTTTATGACACTTTTTTGACATGGACATTTTTGTCCTTTATGGACCTGAGTGGTATTTTTTTTTATTTATCTGAGACTGCATAAGAAATATTAATGCATCAAAATTAATATTATTGTTAATCATTGACATATCCAAGGCTGTAATATTTAAAGAAAAAAAATTCTGCTTAGAATTTAGTATATAGAAAATTATTATTATTATTAAATTTTTTATAAACATCAACAGTGGCATTATGTAAAGAAACCAGCATTTAAAGGGTTAAAATTCTGAAAATAAATGAATGTTTGGTAATTATGATTAGAACTGATGCTAGTAAAAAATCTAAGTCAGTGAAAGTGGAAAAAAAGATTAATCTATAATATTTTTATGACACTTTTTTGACATGGACATTTTTGTCCTTTATGGGCCTGAGTGGTAGTTTTTTTATTTATCTGATACTGCATAAAAAATATGATTGCATCAAAATTAATATTATTGTTAATCATTGACATATCCAAGGCTGTAATATTTAAAGAAAAAAAATTCTGCTTAGAATTTAGTATATAGAAAATTATTATTATTATTAAATTTTTTATAAACATCAACAGTGGCATTATGTAAAGAAACCGGCATTTAATGGGTTAAAATTCTGAAAATAAATGAATGTTTGGTAATTATGATTAGAACTGATGCTAGTAAAAATCTAAGTCAGTGAAAGTGGAAAAAAATATTAATCTATCATATTTTTATGACACTTTTTTGACATGGACATTTTTGTCCTTTATGTACCTAAGTGGTAGCTTTTTTTTAAATCTGATACTGCATAAAAAATATTAATGCATCAAAATTAATATTATTGTTAATCATTGACATATCCAAGGCTGTAATATTTAAAGAAAAAAAATTCTGCTTAGAATTTAGTATATAGAAAATTATTATTATTATTAAATTTTTTATAAACATCAACAGTGGCATTATGTAAAGAAACCGGCATTTAAAGGGTTAAAATTCTGAAAATAAATGAATGTTTGGTAATTATGATTAGAACTGATGCTAGTAAAAAATCTAAGTCAGTGAAAGTGGAAAAAAAGATTAATCTATAATATTTTTATGACACTTTTTTGACATGGACATTTTTGTCCTTTATGGGCCTGAGTGGTAGTTTTTTTATTTATCTGATACTGCATAAAAAATATGATTGCATCAAAATTAATATTATTGTTAATCATTGACATATCCAAGGCTGTAATATTTAAAGAAAAAAAATTCTGCTTAGAATTTAGTATATAGAAAATTATTATTATTATTAAATTTTTTATAAACATCAACAGTGGCATTATGTAAAGAAACCGGCATTTAAAGGGTTAAAATTCTGAAAATAAATGAATGTTTGGTAATTATGATTAGAACTGATGCTAGTAAAAAATCTAAGTCAGTGAAAGTGGAAAAAAATATTAATCTATCATATTTTTATTAGGGCCGGGATTTGATTAAAAAAATTAATCTAATTAATTAGAGGCTTTTTAATTAATTAATCGAAATTAATCGCATTTTAATCGCATAAATATTTGACCTGAGAACAGTGAGAAGTCATTTTTTTCACATGGATTTTTAGTATACCATTGAATAATGACTGAATAGGCCTACATAAGCTTAAGCAACAACATATTGTTTATTTTTGTTCAAGTCCAGCAGACCAGTGCAATTTTTGCCATTAAGTGTAGCAATAGCATATTGCAACACTACACTAATAGCAATAGCGAATTCCTTGTTGCAGCTTGCACACAACCATGCTCTTATCGACGCTTCCATCCGTTCGTTTTTTATAACAAAATTTCCCATCCACGGGGCCAACCAAAGCGATCGAGGCGATCTATTTTCTTATTGCAGAACTTATACATAACTACCAACTCAGGGAAGTTAAGCAAGGTGTACAAACAAACAAACAAAGGTACCTAACAGAAAATAAATATCCTGGGTTTGCATACAAAAGAAAGAAAAGCATAATAATGTCAAGTCATGTCTTTGAATAAATCATCATAATGCATTAAAACATTTTCACATTTTCACAGAAAAAGAGGAAAGCTCAAAGGAGATTTAAGCCATTTTTGCTTGTGGATGAAGAATTTTGCATACAAGATAAAGAAGTTAACAACATACTCAAGGGAAAGCAACTTTGGATTTTCATAATAAAAAATAACCTCTTTGAGAGTGAAGGTGTGAGTCACATTTGTAGGACTAAATACAAAATAACTTAATTTAGTCCGACTGAGGCGATCTATGAAGCGCGATCCCGTCAGCTCTTCTGACGCTAGTTGGTGCTCCAGTATAATCGGTCCGCCGAAACTCATCCAGTGAGAAACGTTCCGCGGTGCAAAGTCTAAAGTCTGTAATTAATTAATCTTAATTAACGCGTTAAAGTCTGTAATTAATTAATCTTAATTAACGCGTTAAAGTCCCGGCCCTAATTTTTATGACACTTTTTTGACATGGACATTTTTGTCCTTTATGTACCTAAGTGGTAGCTTTTTTTTAAATCTGATACTGCATAAAAAATATTAATGCATCAAAATTAATATTATTGTTAATCATTGACATATCCAAGGCTGTAATATTTAAAGAAAAAAAATTCTGCTTAGAATTTAGTATATAGAAAATTATTATTATTATTAAATTTTTTATAAACATCAACAGTGGCATTATGTAAAGAAACCGGCATTTAAAGGGTTAAAATTCTGAAAATAAATGAATGTTTGGTAATTATGATTAGAACTGATGCTAGTAAAAAATCTAAGTCAGTGAAAGTGGAAAAAAATATTAATCTATCATATTTTTATGACACTTTTTTGACATGGACATTTTTGTCCTTTATGTACCTAAGTGGTAGCTTTTTTTTAAATCTGATACTGCATAAAAAATATTAATGCATCAAAATTAATATTGTTCTTAATCATTGACATATCCAAGGCTGTAATAATCAAAGAAAAAAAATTCTGCTTGGAATTTAGTAAATTGAAAATAATTACTATTTTTCTTTTTTTCATAAAAAAACAACAGTGGCATTATGTAAACAAACCAGCATTTTAAGGTTTAAAATTCTGAAAATGAATGAATGTTTGGTCATTATGATTAGAGCTGATGCTGGTTAAAAAAATGATGCCAGTGAAAGTGGAAAAAAAATATAAATCTATAATATTTTTATGACAGTTTTTGGACACGGACATTTTTGTCCTCTATGTAGCTATGTGTAACTTTTTTAAATTGATGCACAAGGGCTAGAAAACTCACTAAATATTATATCTTTGGATCAAACTCCTATAAAACACACTAGCCAGGTTAAGTATCTTGGCCTCTGGCTTGACTCTGATCTTTCTTTCAGCACTCAGGTGCATAATATAACTAATAAGCTCAACTGCTCACTTAGAATTTTATATCAATCAATTAACTGTTTTAACTATCATGTCAGAAAAAGAATTGTTTCTCAACTTCTATTGCCAATCTTGGATTATGCTGACATTGTATACCAAAACACTACTGCTTCCTGTCTTCAGTCTCTTAATACAGTTTACAATAGCCTGTGTAGATTTATACTCCGCTGCCCCTACAGAACACACCATTGTGAAATGTACCATCAATTGTCCTGGCTGACCTTATCAAATAGAAGGCATTTTCATTGGTTACAGTTTATTTTTAAATGCATTTATATGAATTATCCTGCTTATTTAAAACAGTATTTAATTCCATTTAGATCATCTCATAACTTGCGTCATAATACCCAAATTTATTTTTACACTCCTCAGATCAATAAAGAAATAGGTAGATATGCATTTCAATATAAAGCACCGTATGATTGGAATAAACTTCCAATTTCAATTCGCTTTTTAACCTCTTTTCCAACATTTAAAAATCATTTAGTTCAACATCTTCAGAATACGTGTGATTGCTTTTGATTATTATTTCTATAATTTTTTTTTCTTTTTTTTTTCTCTTTCACTGTAACCTATTTTTTGCATGGTACGTATATTATTTTGTCTGTACTATATGAGTTTACTTGTGTTTAGATGTTTTTGGTACATATGATATTGTTTACTTTGTTTAGGGAGGAGTGTGTTACCTTTTGGGTGTCTTGTATGAATGAATGTCTTGTTTGTATGGTTTTGGTTTATATAAAGGAAGAAGAAGAAGAAGAAGAAGAAGAAGAAGAAGAAAGAAGAAGAAAGAAAGAAGAAGAAAGAAGGAAGAAGAAGTTTTATTTATATAGCGCCTTTCCAAAGCTCAAGGTCGCTTTACATGGTACCTTTATAATACATTTAACACTGACGCACAACTTTACAATCACAAAGGACACATATAATCACATTTAGACGAAGTACATGTTAAACAGATATGTTTTTAACTGTGTCTTGAAAGCAGTCACTGATGAAATATTTCGAAGTGAAAGGGGCAGTGAATTCCATAATGTTGGCGCATTAACACTGAATGACCTTCCACCTACTGTAGATAATCGAAAACGAGGGATGGACAGTAAACAAGTTCAGTTGATCTGAGAGAGCGTGCAGGACGGTAGGTGAAAAGTAGATCAGACAAATATGGGGGTGCAAGACCGTTTAATGCCTTATATGTTAAAAGCAATACCTTAAAGTGGATACGAGATGAAACAGGTAACCAGTGAAGGTCATGAAGCACCGGAGTAATGTGAGCAGAACGCCTGGTGGAGGTGAAAACTCTTGCTGCTGAGTTTTGGACGTACTGTAATCTTGCAATAAGTTTTTTGGGAAGGCCAAGAATAAAGCATTGCAAGAATCCAGACATGATGTGATTGATGCATGAATTAAGAGTTCGGCGTCAGCTAAAGTGAGAGATGGTCTTAGACGAGCAATATTTCGAAGATGAAAGAAAGAGTTTTTAACAATGGAAGAAATATGAGAGCCAAAAGACAGAGTTGAGTCAAATAAGACACCGAGGTTGCGAGTCAGTGATGAAGGCTTTATATGGAAACCCTCAATATAGAAGGACTGGTTCATCCTTATATATTATATCCTTATATATTTAAGTACTTACTATTATTGTAATGCATGTTTTGTTTTTGTTTTGTTTTTTTTTGTTTTTCCTGTGCATTTGTTTTTTGTTTTGTTATTTGTTATTGTTGCGTTTATTTGACTGCTGCTGTAAGTTGAATCTCTGTATATAGAATCGAGGACCCCCTCGAAAACGAGATGACTCATCTCAAGGGGCTATTCCTCTTCAATAAAATAAATGTCAATATGTATGGAGTCTAACATTGATGTCATGAACGCATGAACTAACTGTTCCGCATTTGTCATTGAGAGCATATGATGTAATTTAGATGAAAAATGTGGTTTTACAGATACTAGACACGTGACTTTCAAATGAAATATTGGTATCAAAGAGCAGACCCAGGTTCCTAACCGATGACGGAGACTTGACAGAGCAGCCATCAAGTTTTAGACAGTATTCTAGGATATTACGTGAGGAAGGTTTTTGTCCAATAATTAGAATGTCTGTTTTTTTTTTTTTCAGAATTAAGTAGTAGGAAATTACTGGTCGTCCAGTTGTTTTATATCAGCTAAGCCTTACGTTAATTTTGTGAATTGGTAAGTTTCATCAGGATGTGAAGAAATATGGAGCTGAGTATCATCAGGATAACAGTAAAAACTACTGCCATGCTTCCTAATGATATATAAATTAATAATTCAACGGGATATACTGTAGATATCAAAAGATTAGTGTGGGGGGAAAAAACAGGGCCAGACTAGCAAACTAAACTCATTAGTGTTGTATCACATCTGTACATCCTCTAATATAATTGTAGCTTGTGTGGTCTGGTCCATTAATCAAAGTGTAGCTGTTAAGTGTGCAATGAGACAGGCTTGGGGCAAAGTGCATTAGCGCATAATATCACAACTATTGTGATATCTTCCCATTAGAACATTCCTCTGTATCCTTGCATTGTTAGTCAGTTGTTAGACAGCTCAAACTTGAATGCATGCAGGAATAGTTGTTCACAACTAGGATAGCAAAATAAATAGGCTTATCATTAAACGGTGGGATGTTAAAAGGGAGGAGAAAGTGATTCCCATATCTTATCAGATGCTACAGTATTTTACAACTAAACCGGGGACACACTTAACGACTGTAAGGCCAATTATGAATGTAATTTGATATTGATCATGCCCAAATGTGCAGAGTCAGAGACAGTTGCGCTCAGTCAGTTTTTACAGACAGTGTTTAAAATCTGCTGCAGTTATTGGAAACAGTCTGTAAACAGTTCAGCAAGTCGTAAAGTGTATGGAAGTAAAATAATGACAAATGTTTTCAAAACAAAAAAGTTTGTTGAATTGCGCTACTTGATATAATATGCATTGCGTTAACCCTGCTTGCATTTTAATGCATTGTCTTTTTAGGGCTTGCATTTTTATGGATTGAAATTCAACATGGTTGTATATTTAAGCTGTGAACATTTCAATTCAAAACATTATCACCAATCACCATGTTCAGCTGTTGTCACGTTGTCTTCCTATTTCATCTGTGTATTTAAGTTCCTCATGGTTCTCTGTTCACTGTCGGTTCTCGTCAACACTGAGTTTGTAGTTTTATAGTACGTTTCTGTTTATATTAAATTCCTGTTGTCACTTCATCCTGTCGTCTGAGTCTGCTTCGACGTGCCTAACGCAGCCAAAAGCGTAACAGACCAGACGGAAGTGAATCAATCAAAACTAACTTTAGCTAGACAATAACTTTGTTCTAGAGCTGCTGTAAAGCCAAAATAATCTGTTACTTTAATTTCCTGTAAAGCTGCTTTGAAACAATCTATATTGTTAAAAGTGCTATATAAATGTAGGTGACTGTATCAAATAAATGCCAAGGGTTGTGTTTGTTTTTCCTTCTAAAAGAGTTGAAAAATAAGCAGATCTAGCAGTTTTTAAGGCCTTTCTGTACGCAATCGTGCTCTCTCTCCACGGAAATTAAAAAATGGCTAGTTTTATTTTCTTCCAGCTATGCTCCATTTTTCTTGCTGCTCTCCAATAGTCCAATAGGCGTTGGACTATTTTCTTTAATCTTCTTTAAGCGCAAAGGGGCAACTGTTTCTAAAGTGCTGGAAAAGAAAGAGTCAAACGTTTCTGTCGCAATATCGAGTTCTTCTAAGCTATCTGGGATGCTGAGCAGATGAAACGTCTCGGTTACGTATGTAACCCTCGTTCCCTGGAGAGACGGTACGTTGACGTCCAGACGTCATCACTAATTTGGATCACTTCAGGAAGCCTTATCATCTTCGAGTGTCTACAGAACGAGCCAAAGAACGTTGGCGTGAGTGAATCGCGTCACCTTTGTTTTTCGCTGAGGAGCTGAGATTGTGACTGCCATACAGCGATGGTCAGCAACCGTGGCGACGGGAGGTAACTTCCATCAGGGAACGAGGGTTACATACGTAACCGAGATGTTCCCTTTCAGTCAATCACGTTCAACGTTACGTCCAGGTTGAGCGGGCCCGGAATACGAATGGCACGAAGCAACCTCAGATGCTTCTGACTTCAAAGGAGGAGATGGTGGGCGAGTTGTGACATGCGGCGGGAGCGTAGACCACCCTGGCGGTTGATGTACGCAACGGCCGCAGTGCCGTACGTCCTGCTTACTTGGGTGTACTGCTAACCACTCGAGGCAGTTTCTGTGCCAATGCAGTTGAGACCACGTCCACAGACCTGAAGCTGCATGCCCGTTGTACGTGCCCCCTAGCCAGTGGCTGAGGCATCCGTGGTGACCACAACATGCCTGGACACTTGTTCTTAGGGAACCCCTGCCCGAAGAAATGAAGGGTCTGACCACGGGCTGAGAGTTTGGCGACAGTCCGGGGTGATAGAAACCCAGCTCGAGCCTCGCTGCCATGCACATCTCGGGACTTGACCTTGGAGCCATTGTTGAAGCGGCTTCATATGAAGCAGTCCGAGCTGTGTCACCGTGGCTGCAGATGCCATTTTCCCCAGGAGTCTCTGAAATAGTTTCAGTGGTGCCGCTGTCCTGCGTCTGAGCGTGCTGACGCAGTCCAACACTGACTGGACGCGGTCCTCCGTGAGGTGCGCTCTCATGTTGATCGAGTCCCCAGCTCCATACTGAGAAAAGAGATCGTCTGCCCTGGGGTGAGTTTGCTCTTTTCCCAGTTGACCCAAAGCCCTATGTGGCTGAGGTGACTGAGCATGTTGCTCAGTCCCTGTGTTCGCACGACTGCTCTCTCGACTGAGCCAGAATGAGCTAGTCGTAGAGGTAGTTGAGAATACGAACACCACACTCCCACATGGGAGCAATGACCAACTCTGCCACATTTGTGAAGACACGGGGCAACAGGGCCAGCCCGAAGGGTAAGACTTTGTACTGATATGCCCGCCCCTCGAACACAAAGCATAGAAACGGTCTGTGTCGAGGTAGAATCGAGACATGAAAGTACTCGTTCTTCAGGTCGATTGCTGCGAACCAATTTTGGGGATGGATGCACTTGAAAATGCTTTCTGTGTAAGCACTTTGAACGGCAGCCTCTAAAGGGACCGATTCAGGACATGCAAGTCCAAGATTGGTTGTAACCTACTGCCTTTCTTGGGTACAATGAAGTACGGGCTGTAGAAGCCGGTCTTCATATCGGCTGGAGGGATCGGCTCGATCGCGCCTTTCACCAGTAGGACTGCGATTTCTGGCCGGAGCACAGGGGGTCCCTAACGCCTGGGGGGCGCTGGGCGAACTGAATAGTATAGCCAAGTCTGATGGTATGGATGAGCCAGCGAGATGGGCTGGGAAGCACTAGCCAGACTCCCAGACACCGTGCAAGCGGGACCAACGGTGGGGCAGTGCAGCGAAATGACAGAGTCGTACACTGCCAAGCGCGCCCTCTTGGGACCCAGAGGTTTCAGAAACTGCTCTTTTATTGAAATTGTGGGTACCAGAAAGGAACAAAAAGAAAAGGAAACAAAGGATTCTCCACCCAGCCCTCCTCCGGGGAAGGAGCGGTGCGATCACCATCTCCTGAATAGCAGTCTGATCCACCTCTGGAGGATCGCCGCAGGAGGTCGATCTCGGTGACGAGCAGACGGAGGGTCTACAACAATTAGGACTTTATCTGAAAGGTTGAAATAGCCCACAGAGATACCAGTTTCACTGAGCTGCACATGCGCTGCAAATAGCGCCACGCTTCTGTGGAGGGAGGGATTTTAGTGAACGATAAATGTGAATCAATGGATTACAAGAATGAGAACTATTCGTTCACCTAAAAGATTTGTTCAAAAAGAACGATTCGTTCACGAACATAACATCACTACTAGTGAGCTTCTCATAATGTTTACACATTAGTTCATTAGGTGGAGAGTAGGCGGTATTTTGTTCTGTTCGAACGCATTCGACCACATGAACGTTTTCACTACGAAAGCAATCCGGTTAAAGATGTTTTCGACAACCTCTGGAAGTGGTCAAAAGTGGACAAGCTCAAAACGTTTTAGACCTTGATTAAATCTGTATGTAGCATCGTCCACATGTGATCCGAACGACCAAAACGCATCTTAATACCAGGTATAAACAGGGCCTTACTTATATATTTTCCTTGATATTTTTTTGCCATATATGTAACCTATGCCTTTCAAACAGAAATAACAAACATACACACACATTACTAGGGGTGGGCAATATTATCAAAAAATTTATTTCATGCTATTAGTAATTTTATTTCAGGTTAACGATAGCATATATCACAACATATATATATTTTGTATTGTTTTATTTTTGTTATTAAAAATAAGAACAAAGATGCAAATAACAAATGCTAGGACATGCAGGGCTTTATGTTATTCAAGTGCAGTAGGTCTATTTAACAGTATCATTTAAGTAATTTTTTTATTTTATTTTGGATTATAAGAAATAAAACACTTGTATTCATTAAATATACGCTGATTGTTATTAAAGCTACAAAAGTTATGATCCTTCAAGAGCAGTGAGGGATTTTCTCTTTGTCTTTTGTTGTTTGATTAACATTAAGGACAGACAGCAGCAGGTATAATAGGCTGCTGTTACTTTAAGACCTTTTCTAATTCATTTCTTTTTGACACACTTCTAATTTCTCTTCAGAATGTTTATGTTCAAGACGAGCGATTACATGGTAACATTAAAAATTTTTCCACATGTTCCAAATTGACCCAGGAATGCAACAGGCATGTAAAGTTTGAATGCAGTGCCATCTGGACAGAAAAAGCAATTCTCCTTTGTCGACCATGCGGAATGAACTGTTTATCTTGCTCTAAGTGAATTTGGTAAAATGAATTTGGAATTCTAGACAATGTGTTATCCTCCAGGCCTCCCTAAGATAAATTGCTGAAAAAATTGGTGGTACTTTAATGTTAATTGAATAATTTGATTATGAAATTAGAGAGCTATGGTTTCAATTGTCAAAGAATAACAAATTAAGTTTAAGTCGAAAGGCTTTATTAGACTCAGAATATAGTGCATTTAGGAAAAATATTTCAGTATTACAGTACTTTTATAGGGCTTTTTTTGTTCTGTTTTTCGAGTTTGACATCTCTTGTTTACAATAAAATTCCTAATTTTTCATTTTGGGTGAATATGTATCCCCTTAAAAATTTGACCAATTTAGAGTAACATCAACTGAGTGATATCAAATTAAACATGAATTATAATGATGACAGGAGTCAGGCAACATGTTTCGACAGCATCTATGTTTCATAACAAAGATCATTCGCACTGCGTGACAGATCTTCATACAGCACATTTATAGTCAATCAACACTTGATATGAACATAGAATATATGCGCACCTAATAAAACATTCATATGAGTGGAAGATACACAACCACACCCAACGGCATACACAAACAAAGCAACCATGCAACCAGTGGACGGATGGATGTTTTTAGTTTTTTCAGTTTTTGTTTTCATGTCCTTGTCAGTCTTCTTTAATGTCTGTAAAGTTTTTTAAGGATAGTTAAAGATATCAAAATAAGACAAAGTTTGCATAAATAATAGGCTACATAATAAGCTGTCTCTCTCTCTATCTCTTTATTTTAATTTCACTTTATTTCATTCTTGCCATAGATGAGCACTCTAGTGCCTAAAAAACTCTAAATTAACTGCTGACTTCATAGATGGATAGACTATTTTGCCAAAAATGTTGGGACTCCCCTCCAAATCTTTGAATTCAGGTGTTCCAATCACTTCCATGGCCAGAGTTGTATAAAATCAAGCACCTAGGCATGCAGACTGCTTCTACAAACATTTGTGAAAGAATGGGTAGCTCTCAGAGAATTCAAGCGTGGTACTGTGATAGGTTGCCACCTGTGCAATCAGTCCATTCGTGAAATTTCCTCAATACTAAATATTCCATGGTAAACTGTTAGTGGTATTATAACAAAGTGGAAGCAATTGGGAACAACAGCAACTCAGCCACGAAGTGGTAGGCCACGTAAAATCACAGATCGGGTCAGCACATGCTGAGGTGCACAGTGCGCAGAAGTCGGCAACTTTCTGCAGAGTCAATACAGACCTCCAAATTTCATGTGGCCTTCAGATTAGCTGGAGAACAGTGCGTAGAGCTTCATGAAATGGGTTTCCATGGCCGAGCAGCTGCATCCAAGCCTTACATCACCAAGTGCAATGCAAAGCGTCGATGCAGTGGTGTAAAACACGTCGCCACTGGACTCTAGAGCAGTGGAGACCTGTTCTCTGGAGTGACGAATCCGTCGGCAAGTGGAGTAGAGGAGGGGGGATTATGGTGTGGGGTGGTTTTTCAGGGATTGGGCTTGGCCCCTTAGTTCCAGTGAAAGGAACTCTTTATGCTTCAGCATACCAAGACATTTTGGACAATTTCATGCTCTCAATTTTGTGAGAACAGTTCGGGATGGCCTCTTCCTGTTCCAAGATGACTGTGCACCAGTGCACAAAGGTCCATAACGACATGGATGAGCGAGTTTGGTGTGGAGGAACTTGACTGGCCTGCACAGAGTCCGGACCTCACCCCGATAGAACACCTTTGGGATGAGAGCCAGACCTTCTCACAAATGCGCAAACATTTGTTCCACAAACACAAACATTCCAAAATAATGTTCAAAAATTCCAATAAACACACTCCTAAAACTTGAAGAAAGCCTTCCCAGAAGAGTTGAAGCTGTTATAGCTGCAAAGGGTGGGCCAGCTCCATATTAAACCCTACGGATGAAGAATGGGATGTAATTAAAGTTCATGTGCATGTAAAGGCAGACGTCCCAAAACTTTTGGAAATATAGTGTCGATAGATAGATAGATAGACATCAACTGTTTCATTAACTTTTTTATAACATAATTGCAAAAAGGTATTGTACAGTGCTTAGACCTCAAACTAATGATCTAAATGCATTAAAAGCATCTGTATTTGGTGATATGGATATGGACAAAGTATTTATTAAAGTCCAGTTGCAGCAGTGGTTGATATTTTAATGCTGTTATATGTACATCCGTTTCCAATCAACAGACTTTCAATAGGCTTACCAGTATGTCAGAGTGTGTAATCACATTACATGTGTCTGTCTCAGGCTACTCTCTGTAATCTCTATGTTGCTATTTTATTTCATATATTATGTAATGAGCTTCTGTGCCTCAATAAAATAACATGTAATATGTATTGATTCAGAGCATTCATTACAGTCCAGATGCAGCAGTAATGCTGTTCTGTGTACGTCTGTTAAGTTTCCAACCAAATGACATCCAATATGCTAACCAGTACTTCCAATTTGACAACTCACATTGCAATGTTGCTCTGTTTTAATAAACATAGTCGAAAAAATGTGATTTTCAACATTGTGGGAAACCTGACTGTTCATTAAACTGAAATGAAACTGCAGCAAGAAAGTGAAAATTATATTGTTTTTTAAGCCATATTGCCATCTGCTGGGTTTTAATAGTCACTGCAACAACTAACTCATCAATAAAAGTGTGGATTGGTTGATTGATTGATTGATTGATTGATTGATTCTTGGCTCCGAGCAAAAAAGTCACAATATCTTGTAAGTAATCCATAAATACATTTTGTTATTGCCAAAAATGTATCCAAAAATACTGCGTTGAATCAAAATTATATCATAGGAAATTAATATGGGTCAATTTGACCCCCTTTATACATTCTTGGGGTAGTAATACAAAAAGATTATTTTCCCCTATGACCAAGAAATATGAAAATGACATTGATTAGAGTCAGAAACCCCCGTTTCCAATCAGTAGGGCGACCGAAGAGGAAAATTTACTTGTTGTTACTTTAAACATCATTCCCTTTAGGTTACTGTGGGAGAAATACAACAGACTGGCAGTGGCCCTCATCACAAATACTGCAGATGATGTTTTTTCTATATATATACATTGTCAACTATTGTATAGTTATATAGAATGTATAGATATACAGTATATGAGAAAAAAATCATCTGCAGTATCTCAACGCATTCTCACCCCAAGGCGTCATCTAATTGACAATTTTGACCATGCTTCAATATTCGACGCTAAAGGTACCCTTTAGCGTCAGTTAGTTGACGCGATCCCAGGGCGTCATCTAACTGACGCTAAGGGTAACGCGTCAGTTAGATGACGCGGGTAGGTTTAGGTCTGGGTAGAAGGGCGTCATCTAACTGACGCTAAGGGTAACGCGTCAGTTAGATGACGCCCTGGGATCGCGTCAACTAACTGACGCTAAAGGGTACCTTTAACGTCGAATATTGAAGCATGGTCAAACTGATTCCCAAGGCGTCAGTTAGATGACGCCTTGGGGTGAGAATGGGCTGAGTATCTGCAGTCCAGAAACCCGTCTACTTGGAGTGCTAATAGTGAATTAACAGATTAAAACCTAGCATCATGAAATAAACCTAAGCATCTCTGAAGAATGTAGCAGTATACAATTCACACGCAACATTTTGGAAGAAATGCACTTTATTGTGTATGTTAATACATATATACTAATATTTAATATGTACACGTCACATTTTTTTTTTTTTTTTGGGGACAACTGTGTCAAAGAAGGTTTGTGAGGTATTGCTCACATAAGCTGTGCTGAGTCAAGCACAATGCTTTTAGAAAAAGAAAGGAAAGAGATAAGGCATAATATTTGCTGAAAATGCAGAATAGTGAGTAAAGCAGAAACCATAAAAACCAATGCTCTGGTAAAATCAGTCTGAAAACTTGATCTATACTCTAATTCAAGAGAAAACATACGGATGTTACAAAACATATTTCATTTTCAATATAGACACATTTTCAAATGCACACGTACAGTAGTGGCCAAAAGTAATGTCGGGAATTGGAAAATGTATATATTAACCATTTATTTAAATATTATGAATGATTTATTTAACGATTTTGTAAGCATATTAAGTAGTTGTGCTTGGAGTCAATTATAAAACATGCCAAATTGTGCTGACATAATTTTTTTTTGGACAGGCTGAAAATACAAGGACAATGTCAGATAAAAACTTAACCATGTTTAGAGTTTTTAAAAATATATATTTATTCAAAGGTACACTATGTATTTTTTTTTCCAAATTAACACAATTTAAATAATATATCAATACATCATCAATTCTTCTTCCAAAACATGTTTTTGTCTTACCCTGATTCACTTTTTATAAGCATATTTTAAGTGTTTATATTTTGGACCTGTCTAGGTGGTTTTCGCGGGAAATTGCATACATGCATCACTCGCCCATGTGTGTCTTATATCCATATATACAGAAAAGTTGGTAATGAGTACTTGGAGTAATGAGAAATGTCTTCAGCAACTCAGCTTGAGATCCTTTCCAACTAAACATCTCTTAAGCCTAAGCAGTAGGATAACCATATTCATCCTCACAGTCAAGAGCCAAAGCACAACCAAAGCAATGTTCCTCCGGAAAATGCATGCAAATGTTTTTTTAAAAGCTAAAGGGCCAAAACCTACATAGTGTACCTTGAAAATAATTTGATAATTTAATCAAACTTGTAGGGTCATTAAAAACAATATAATTTTTGGCCACAACTGTACTATTTATTTTTTTGTGTGGAAAAACAACAACATTGCTTTAAGCAGACAACACATATGATCCAGCTCATAAAAGACAGACACGCTGCACTCTTGGTGAACACCTTTGTGACAAACATTTTGCACAATGCACACACATTTATGCACAATTCTCAGCAGTAAAGTTAAAGTAAGACAGTGTGGATAGCAGGTGTGGCACAGATCGCCCTTTTTGACTTGTGAACGTGATGCCCACTCATTTGGGCCGTTCCTGGAGCAGCCCTGATGCCAGGTGGCAGATGTGGCACCAAGCCTCCTGTACATGCCGTGACTCAGTAGTACGGGCACACACGGCAAAACGCAGAACGAACTTGTCTGCCAGTTGGCATGGAACCAGATGGATCTTTCGTGCGCTGTTGATCCTCTTCAACAGAGTTTCATTCAATTCATTGCAGCCCTGCAATGTACACAGCTCAGTAAGTAAGTTAGTTATATATTTTTATTTCTATAGTACATTTCTAGAGCAAAACTTCACAAAGTGCTTCACATCATAAATCAAAATAAGACTTACAGACATTAAAAACAGATAATCAGAGTAATAGAGAACAATTTAGACAAAAGCGAGTTTAAAGAATTGGGTTTTCGCTGCTTTTTTCGTGAACTTTTTCGTGAGTTAATTTTTTTTACACAAAGGTTGATTTTACGTGATCAATCTGTTTAGCATCTCCTGACTGTTGTTTTCAGTTGCAAATTGCTGTTCACAGGCTTGCAGTGCTTTTGGCCGTATTTGTATGTGTGTGTGGTGGGGGGGGGGGGGGGGGGGGGGGGGAAACGCAGAAAATCGAACCTGATCCGAATTTTTTTTATGACGGACGAAAGTTTCGGAGGCAGTGTGCAAGCGTGATTGACATAACGTGAGGTCGATTTTTTTTTTTAACGTGCGAAAATTTCGGATGCGAATTTCGGACTCAGTGTGCAATGGCCTTAAAGATCCTATTTATTTTGCGTAAGCATTAAGATGCAGTTTCACAATACATGCATTACACTTACGAATAACAGTAACATGCTGCAAATATTTTTTATATTATATATATAATTATATAATATTTTTTTACACTTGAAAGGCGAATTTACACCTTTACAAATCTTCTCTTGCACACGCAAATTTAATTTACGCTTGCGTATGTAGCCTAGACTTTCACAAATCTTACCTTGCACATGCGATTCTTTATGGCATCATGGCATCACCTTCATGAGAATATACATTTTTGCAAATTCACGAGGCATAAAGAAATGTATAATTAAATATAATCTGCATAACAATGATAACAAACACCCTTAAGTGTATTAATTGCCCACGAGGCAACAAATATAATGCAAAAAGCAATGGGGCCAAAACAGAACCCTGGGGAACACCACAGGATTGAGATGCTCTTGATGAGGCATAATTTTAAACTCTGAAAGACACCTGTCTGATAAATGAAGAGAACCACTTCAAGGCCAGATATACCAACACACTGTCTGAGCCTCTCAATTAATATACAGTGATCAACAGTATCAAAAGCAGCGGTAAGATCTAAAAGAACCAGTACAGAACAAGTAAAATATGAAAGGTCTCTAAGACTTTTTCTCAAGTTGTATTGGAATTTGTGACTTGTAACGGAGTCATTTTCACTGTAAGGTACATTTACTCAAGTATTATTTTCAGGTACTCTTTAACTCTGCACCTGCATCACCTTGCATTAAACATTTTAAAGTCTATGGAGAACAGTTTCAATAGAATACAACCAATGGAAACCAGATTGAAATTTGTCAAGCACATTATAACGATCTAAGTTGATTAGCAACCACTTTTTCCAGGACCTTGGCCATAAAAGGTAACTTAAAAATAGGTCTATAATTTTGGGGCAAAACTTAATCAAGATTTTAGTTTTCTTGAGAAGTGGTTGAACAACAGCTTGTTTGAAATAAATTGGAACATAACCAGATGCCAAAGAGTTTTTAATTAGGCTATATAAAGCACACACAGACTAATGATGTCAATAACATTTTTAAACAAAGCAGTTGGTGCCACATCAAGAGATTTTCATAGAGCTAACCAGTTTGGTGAGATGTTCTCCATAAATAACATAAAACAATTCTACAGGGTTGTTAGCCTGGATATACAAGGAATTGGAAGGGAAGGAGAAGGAGCAATGCGATCTCATATATCGTTTATCTTACATACAAAAAAAAGTAAACTGTTTTACTGAACAGTAAACTGAACAGCAGGGGATGGAGGATAGACAATGTTATTGATGGTGTCAAACAGAATGTATTTGATTGTGTCTACTATATAAGTTTGGAGAAGTATTAAATACTGGCATCCTTAACTATGCTATTTAAAATCCATTAAAAATTATTTTAAATGCTGATAGGGAACTAAGCGAGTAGATTTTCACAAGCGCTCAGTTTTAAGACAAATCTGTTAAAAAGAACGAATACTATCATTCATCCAGGAGGTGGAATTAGTCAATGGACTGCGCAAGATTTGATAAGAGCCACTCTATCCAAGATTGAAAGGATGTACAGTAGGATGTTAAAAAAATACCCAAAAAACAAAAACAAATATATAAATAAATATTTGTATTTATGACAAGGCAACATTTTTCATTTTCTTTTAATTTAAGTTGAAGTACTAACATAGCTAAAACTAATAACTAAAACTTAATAAAAACTATATAGACATATTGGTAACACTTTGCAAACACTTTGATTTGAACTAAGGTTCAAATAGTTATCATTAGTTAATAAATTAACTAACATTGAGTAATACATTTGTTACAGACTATTTATTAACCTTTGTTAATGTTAGTCAATATATAACTGTTCATTGTTAGTTCATGTAAGCTTAGTTACATTAATTAAAATGAACAGATGAAAATGTTTCCTTTAATAATGTATTAGTAAATGTAGAAATGATTAAAAAATTATATCCACTGTTAACAAATGGAAGCTTTTCGCCAAGTGTTACCAACATATTTAAATAAAAACACAAATAAAAATAATAAACATGAAGAAGAAAAAAGACAGCAAAATTACTAAAACTTTAACTAAAATTCCAATTAAAAATATATCAGTCATATTTAAATAACACTGAAATATATAAATAACATAAAATATATGTATATACTATATAACATTTACCTTTTCCTAAATAAAGTGTAAATAATTGAATACAAGTTTACATCTAAAATGCAAATTAACACATTAATAAGTTTATTCGGCTGAAATGGTTTGTGGTAGCAGAGACAATATATATATATATATATATATATATATATATATATATATATATATATATATATATATATATATATATATATATATATATATATATATATATATATATATATATATATTTTTTTTTTTTTTTTTTTCAACGTTACTCTTTGTAACAACATAATTTTGTGTAATTTGTGTTGCTCTCTTTGCACATCTTCGGAAATTAAAATAATTCATACTGCAATTTTCCATAGTTAACCACCTCCAAGCGTCAGTCTATTATAACCACAAGAAGAGATCTTTTGTGTTTCTGTAGAGAGAGTGTTTTCTCTGACCTTGAGTCTAAAGCAAACGAGGCCCAGCACAACGTCAGCTGAGATCTCAAAGCGTTGATCAGCTCTCACCAAAGACTCAAACTCTTTGGCCAACCCTACATGCTGAGACAAGATGAACAAAGCATTATAGATAGATGGATAGATGGATAGATGGAACAGAAAACAAAATGTAAATGCAGAATAGCAGAATTGTCATATTTCTTTGGGTGAAATACTCTTTCAAGCATACCAGCAGAGGGCAGTCTGTAGATTAAAATAAACAACCAAAATATGAAAAAGTGAATGATCGTGTAACAATCATTAGAACAAAGTGTCCTAAATTAACCTGGACTGTAAAATAAAGTGCTACCGAAATGTTTAAAATGATTGTATAATACATGCATAATCATGTTTAAGTGTAAGGGTTCTTCTGCCACTTCTGTGTAGTTTATATCTGGGTTTGGTGACACTGAGCCCGGTTTGTCATGTGCTTGTGTTATAGTCCTGTCTGCACATGGCTTGTCATGTGTTTCCTTGTGCCATGACCTCTCCTGTCGATTGTCTAGCCCCTCCCATCTTGTTACCGGATTATTAATTAATTTGCCTCACCTGTCACCTTCTTTTGTTTGCTTCCCTATTTAGTCTCCCTGTGTTTGCAGTCCTGGGCTGGGTTATCACTTTTATGTATCCTTGTGTTTCTGGTTTTCCTGCCCAAGTTTTGAGATGCCTGTCTTGGTTTCCCCCCCGGGGTAGTTTTGTTTGTATTTTTATTTTACCATTTAATTAAAAATACTTAATTCCTGCACTTGAATCATCGCTTCACTATTATTCCACATGTGACATTAAAAGGATAGTTCACCCCAAAATGAAAATTCTGTCAGTAATTACTCTCCCTCATGTTGTTCCAACCCTGTAAGACTTTCGTTCATCTTCGAAACACAAATTAAGATATTTGTGATTAAATCTGAGAGCTGGATCACTCCTCCATAGGCTTCTAAGGGATTGAAACTTGACATCCCCGAAAAGCATTAAAGATATTGTTAAAATAGTGCAAGTGACTACAGTGGCTCAATCTTAAGTTTATCAAGCGACGAGAATACTTTGAGCACAAAAAAACAAGGCCGATAGAGAAGGAAATGAATACTTGAATAAAGTCGTTATATTTGTTTGTTTTTTTGCGCTCAAAGTATTCTCGTATAAAGTATGGCTTTTCGGGGCTGTCAAGTTTCAATCCCTTAGAAGCCTATATGGAGGAGTGATCCAGCTCTCAGATTTAATCACAAATATCTTCATTTGTGTTCCGAAGATGAACGAAAGTCTTACGGGGTTGGAACAACATGAGGGTGAGTAATTACTGACAGAATTTAACTTTTAAGGGGTTATTTAATTTTTAAAAAGGAATTTTAAAAAGGAAAAACAAGTTAATTAAAAGTAAATCCATAAAATTAACCCCTAAATGGTTCTATGTATGTGCACCTGATAAAACTCTTTATGGTTTTACATCGAATATTTTCTTCTAAAAATGGAACTTACACGTTAGCAGTAAACTAACAAGAAAAAAAATATAGCACCTGGAACAGACTTCCTATAGCTACATATATATTCCTGTTCATGTGCAGAACCGAACACATAATGTCTTTCAAAAACAAATATAGTGCACTGATTTGCGTCATTTCAATTCGGCTGTGGAGCCAAATAAGATGTGATTGGCAGGGCTAATTTGATTGACAGCATGGATTAAAGGCAGTTACCTTGCGGATGTAGGCTTGGAGACCTTTGAGTCCGTACATGCGGAACACAAACCACAACTTGAGAGAGCGGAACCTACGTCCCAATGGAATTTGCCAGTGCTGAAGGGAGATGAGATGAGATATGACATATGAACAGTGCACACATAAATACATGAAGTACACGTGAATCACACAGACACAAACCAGTGCACATACACTTCTACTTTACTTCTACTACTAAGTTTGTACTGCTCTCGTCTCATCACCTATACTTAAACACAGGTAGATAAATAATACAGTTAATTGGCATTTAAATTGGTTCTTATAATTATTAGATTTGGTTCTCAACTGGTTTTTGCTCAAAATGTTACATTGTTTAAAAAGTATATTACATTAACAGCAATAAAATTAGCAAGCAAATAAAAATTTTAATCATGGATTAAAAATGTTAATGAATTACAATTTGCTAAATAGTTTGATAACACTTAACAATAAGGTTTAATTATTTAACGAACTAATAATGAACAAACTTACATAATGTATTAATCAAATGTTATTTCCACATTTACTAATACATTATTAAAATCAAAAGTTCTATTTGTTAACATTAGTTACTGTGAACTAATATGAACAATGAAATACTGTATTTTTATTAATTAACAAAGATTAATAAATATTGTAACAAACGAATTGTTCATTGTTATTTCATGTTTGTGTATTCATTAACTAATTAACAAATACCTATAACACCTTATTGTAAAGTGTTACGAACACTTTTCAATATTTAAAGATGCATATCATTTTTCATTTTTAAAAGCATAAACATCAGAATTCACTGAAAACACACACACACACACACACACACACACACACACACACACACACACACGCTCACAATACTTACTCTATAATCAGTGACGAGTCCTATAAATATATAAAAAAAACAATATTTTATTCAAATCACACTAACAAGAAAGCTCAGGTGTAAATAATATACACACAGCACAACAATGATTCTTTACAAGTAACAAGCAATACAATGTTTAAGAATAACAGTTATTTTTCCATCTGGGCAAGCCTAAGGATAATTTAATCAGGAAGTTGTTCATGATAGAAATGGGTTTAAGGTGTGTATGCATATGTGCACGTCTGTGTGTGTGTGTATATGTTTGTGTATGTTGAGAGACCGGGTTGCTCTTTTGTCTTGCTGTCAGCACAATAACAATCGTCTGCACAGCTGCACACTGCCTACAGACACATGACCAGATAAACTGTCTTTGTTTAATCAAGTTTAAATGGCCAACAAGCAACAGGCAGCTCATTGGTTGACGGATTTGAGAAAACTACAGAAATAGTAGGAAATCAGATTAATGATATTGAATTATATATAAAAATAAAGTGGCATCTGCAAACAAATAATGAATTTTACTTGTATCCATGGTGTAAAGGTGATTGTTAGTGAATGTATAAACAATAAGGTCCCTTTCTAAGTGGAACTCAACACTGCATCTTGGAATGACTCTATGTGGAACGCCAACAGTGTGACCGGTGTCTGAAGCACGTGTATACACAGAACAATTTCATTGGCCGACAACAGTCAATGACGTCACTACCGGAACACCCCCACACGTAAAAGAGGGCACCTGAAGCAGACATCATTAACTCTTTTCGTCTTCAGGAGACACTTGTGCAGATAAAACGAACGCTATGGATGGAGTGTGATCGACTCCTCAAGGAAGCTGGATGTGATCTTTATGATGCATTCGCGAGACTGAATGAAAGAGACTGGGTTTTGTTCTTCCTTGATTCTCACCCAAGGGATAGTAGTCAGCGTTTGCACAAGCGCATTCGGCTCTCGATGGAGTTGAAGGCACTCTTAGCATTGCAATCGTGGTAGCAAACTCTGGTGATAAGAATCTGGTTTTGAACAGAGCGTGTTCGACTCTCGAGGGAGGTTAATGCAAGCTTTGTGATGTGGTCGTGGAGAGAAGCTCCACATATGCTTGACTCTCTCTTGAGGGATGAGCTTTCAGCGCCCACACCCCACGGTGCCGTAGCAGCTACAATCACAGGGATAGTAGTTGGGGCGTGGGAAGAGTCTGACAGGAAGTCCTTTACCTTTCAGGACTCCACCTACTGGCTTTAATACTTTCATGCCAGTTTCTAATCTCAAAAAAAAAGAGAAGAAACTGATTAATGTGGAATTCCGAGGGATTAGATGCAGAGAGAGTTGAGGAGGCCCCTCTGTATCTACTAGGCTAGGTCTGGTTTGAGGGTGCGATAAAGAGTGCCCCGCTCCAACCCTGCCTTCATTGAGGGCACAAGTTGCTAGGGTCAACATATTTTGTTGATCCTGGAACAACATTCTTGTCCGGAAAGATCCTTCCCTACGGTCTCAGTTTTAAAGTAGAATCAGCCTCAACGGTCCTGTAGAACCTAACAAGTAGAGGGTAAACTGCCTTTTAGCAGCTCTTCTTGTTATAAGGCAGCTTTGTCAGGTGCTGGGAGTCTTGGGACCCTGGACAGTTGTGAATGTAGAGTAGAACCATCCCCTAACTGTGGGGATTTAAAGTGTCCTCCACTCCCTGTTGGAGCTCAAAGAGTTCCAGAAAACCTAACAAATAGAGGTTAATTTGCCTTTTAGCAGCTCTTCTTGTTACCAGACACCTATTGTTAGGTGCTGGGAGTCTTTGGACAGGTTTGAGTATAGAATAGAATCCTCCCCTACTGTTGGTAGGGGTGTAACGGTTCACAAAATTCACGGTTCGGTTCGATACGATACACTTGTGCCACGGTTCGGTTCGGTACGTTTTCAATGTAGCAAAAAGAAAGAAATGCCAGAGAAATTTCCTTGATTTTTTTTTTATCATATTTTTATTAAAACTAACATCATAAAGAATGATATATTTTTTTACTTTGAGCAATGATGGAGCTATACTTGACTTTTCTCAGGAGCATATAAAACAAAACAGCTCCTTGGACAAAATTAAATGTTAAATTGTAGTTGTTATAAACAAAGGTTTATTTTAGTTCAGATTAACATTTGAGGGCAGCAATTGTATTCATAATGTCAAAATAAAACTGGCGTAATGTTACTTGAAAGCATTATAGCCTATATTCCTGCCAAACCTCCATGGTTACAGTTAGTGTTACTACAGTAAATCCATGGTGAATGATGATCTGTGGTCACTGAATAGTTCATTCATGGCACAATGTTTCTTCCTGGTTTCCACGTCAGCGCTGTTTGATCCGTTAATAACGGAGAAATGTGAATGTTTCTAACTAGATCTCGCAGTGATGTTATTACTTCAAGTTCAATAGCGAATTCAAATGCTTTCTTTACTGGATATCTCAGCGCTGTGTAGTAACAGAGATCGGCTCACGCTGCATTGGTCCAAACTGATAAACAGTCCGTCAACCACATAATAACGAGTAGCTCAGTTTCGTTCAGCTTACATTACATTTGTCATTTGATGTTGGGCAATGTGGTGGTCGCGCCAGCATCTCGAGTGCGCTTGCCACATTTAAAATAACGAAATTTTGGTCGGCAGGAAAAATGGTCCAACGAATCGTTCGGTTTGAAAATGCGTACCGAAAACCGAACTGAAAGCCTCGTACCGAACGGTTCGATACGAATACGCGTATCGTTACACCCCTAACTGTTGGTGTTTTAAAGTAGGGTCCTCCACTCCCTGTTGGAGCCTCAACCAATCCTGTAGAACCTAACAAACAGAGGTTAAGTTGCTTTTTAGCACCTCTTCTTGTTACCCTGGACAGTATTAGGCAGTCCTTCTGTGTTGAGTGTAGAGTAAAACCCTCCACTACTGGTTTTAAAGTAGGGTCCTCTATTTTCTATTGGAGCCTAAACTGGTCTCTTAGAATCTGGCAAGTAAAGGGTTAATTCGCCTTCTGGCAGCTCTCTCTTGCTACCAGGTGCATTTGTCAGGTGCTGGGAGTCTTGGGGTCCTGGAGTTGTCCAGGCAGGGTGTGAGTGCTATCCCCAGATTGTACTGGGGTAGTAGAGCTGAAGCTCCCCAGTGGCTTCCTAGAGGGTAGAGTTTTATGTAGAGAGGAGGGTGAATATAGCCTAGGAATCTAGACGCACCCTAACGGCAGCAAAATTAATTTTGCAGCCAGGGTAGTCTAGCAAGTCTCCATTGGCTTTCGAGATGGAAAAACCAAACTCTAGTCAGGCCAATCACATCGTGTATAGAGTTGGTGGGCAGGCTTAACATAATGCCTGCAGAGTTGTGACGTTTTCCTCGTGAATTCCCTGCTACTTGATAACAAAGAAGATGACCGCTGCTGCTGGCGAACAGCGGTCTTTCGAATCGGCTTTGGCCGCGACTCTGGATGAACTTGGCGTTAAGCTTTTCTTTGAGAAAAGAACAAAGAACCGCACTTAAGTCATTCTTAAAAAATAGAATGACAAACAAATAAAAATGGTCTCCCTGGGCCAGTATTCCTGGATGGCTGTGTCAAGCTAAATAAGCTGTAATAACTAAATCTTAAAGGTCTGCTCCTGGGCCGCAGATGGCCAAGGCTGGGCCCACAAGAAAGGGAGGAAGGTTGAAACCAGGAATTTCCTTGTCATGGGGGCATATGATCATGGGTAAAGGTTAAAGGGGAATATTACCACTTGATGGTCTATGAGTCTTAGGATGCGCCTTGTATGATTGATGCTTCTGATTCCAGCTAAAGAAGTCTGTAGAGTCAATAATGCTATGCTTATTGTGGTCACATGCACAGCTAATGAGGCAGGCATTCCCTCAACTTGGTGGTGCATTAGTGAGTATTAGTCCCCTATAACGTCGATCCAAAATGCAGTGTTGAGTTCCAATTCGAAAGGAAACTCCTCAGGTTGCAAATGTAACCATGGTTCCCTGAGAAGGGGAACGAGACACTGAATCTCATTGCCATGCCTCGGGCTTGCCTGTACGTCTCATTCAGACAAAAAAAATTGATGATGTCTATTGCAGGCGCCCTCTTAAACGCATGGGAGCTCTGAGGGTGACGCCTGCCAATGATATTTTCATATGTACACACGTGCTTTAGACAACCGTCACACTGATGGCATTCCCCATAGCATCGCTCCAAGATGCAGTGTATCGTAGGGTGTTCTAACTGAGCAACCATTGTTTAGTTCATCACACTATGGACATGTTCCATTAACATTTGACAACTAGAATCACTGATGCGAACTACTTTACCTACTAGGAAAGTAGGTAAAGCTTGCTTGAAAAGTTGCTAATTATCACTAGATGACACATTGTGCTAATTAGCAATAGCAAGTATCTGTTTGTTTCTTTATTCTCTGTGTACACATACTGTATTTAATATAGCTAAATTCATAATAGAGATGTTTTTATTTATATACAGTATTTTTCTGTTTCTGAACAAGTATGAAATGGTCACTGAAATAAAATTAAACTTAAAGGGGTCATATAATGGTACATGCACTTTTAAAAGTTGATTGTACTGAAATGTGTGTTGGCAGTGCCTGTACACAACCATCATATAATGATAAAAATCCATCCAGTGGTTTTGTTTTAATCTCCTTATATGTTTTCCTCTGCCTCAAATCGAGCCGTTCGAGCCTGTGACGTCACAAGCTCGCACGCCCCTCCCACGACTGTTGATTGACAGCAGCGTTTCAAGACAGACCCGCCCTCGCTCGTGAGTGAGATGTCAATCATAGTTCGTCATTGTTGATACACTGGAGCAGAATGGCGGCCGTCTAAGCGATTGTGGTGTTCTGTTCTTGGGTCCAATAAGGAACACAGCAGTCATTTTAATGTTCCTAAATCCGAACCGATGAAGACGCAGTGGCAGAGTTTTGTTTATGAAGGGAATATTTCCGACGAGCAACGTCAATGCGCTCATGTTTGCGCAAATCATTTCTCACCAGACTGCTTTTTAAACGAGGCGAGGGTCAATATAAATCAGGTTTTGCTAAGAAGCTGCTACTGAAAAAGGAATCAGTACCAACTATTCGTGTTCCTGCTGGACCTCCAGAAGAAGTGAGTGTAACGTTTAAGTAACCTTTATATTAAACCTTTATATTAATCTTTGCAAATCCCTTGCATGCTTCACGATGATTGTGTCTAATGTTTACACTCAGGGTGCATTACGGCATGTATTCTATGTAACGTTACGACGTTCTCAATATAATTCATAATCCCACGTTTATAATGAAAAATGCATTATAGTTATGTGTTAATAAAAACTGTGTACGCAGGTGTTACAGTTAACGTAACAGGAATATTAACAGGAATATCAATGCAGTTACAATACTATAGATGTACTTAAAAGTTTTCTTAAAACATAAAACATTTTCGTACTGCACTAAACATGAACATACAACAAATTCTTAGGGATCCTTCAACTACTGCTAGAATCATTACTGACATGACCTCATGTCATTTTCAGTCACGGTAGTTGTACCTAACACTGAGATAACGTCACGCATTACTGACAAGCCTACATTTACAAAAAAAAGAGAAAAGTTTTTCAACATAAATCTGTCAACGAACTAACCTATAACTTACATTAGTAACGTTAAACACATAGCGTTTGTATCTCACAACTATAACGTTACCCTGCCAGTACATACAAAAATAGAAACCAACCATTCAGAAACGTCCTGTTCGAGCCTTAATTGTCGAACTTCTTCGGGGCTGTCATCTTGTTTCGGGTCCGACTCCGGTTCAAACTGATACGGTTGCACAGATTTGTCCTCAGAGCGAATCCCGCTGCCATAATAAACACTCAAATGTTGTCAAGTCAACACTCCACGTGCGTTGTGTCAATGTGCCCACAGAACAGAGAAGCGGAGTCAGCGAAGCTCATTATCATTTAAAGGCATATGCACTAAAACGGCGTGCTGAAAACAGAGCTGTTCCCTTTATCGAAAAAGGGAACTTCGAGATGCGTCGAAAACGCTACGGGAACGCCTCCTGCGTGATTGCGTCTGAAGCATCTATGCCAACTAGTCCAATGGAAAAAGAGAATAAGCGTCACGGGCGGGTGACGTCATGATCAGGAAATGATAAAAACACTTCCGCTGCGAAACGCCAGTTATCTTCTGTTGCCTCAGCAAGCGATCTGTGTCAAACTGTCTTGTCTATTTATTGTTGTCTGTTACAATATTGTTGGTATCGGTATGGCGAAACAAGTCTACATACAGTGTGTTCCTCCCTGCCCGCGTTATTTAACGGGTGGGGACACACACGAGCTTTGTGTGATTTGTTTGGGAGTGGAGCATGCGGTCTCAGCCTTCGAGGGGGCTGAGTGCCAACACTGTGAGAAGCTACCGCATCGCATGCTCCGCTCTCGCCTGGCACTCTTTGACAAACAGAGTGGCCAGGCTCGCGATCCTCAAGGATCAGGACCCGCGTCTGCTGAGGCAGCGCGGAGAATGCATTCTTGAGGATCGCAATTGGATCTCTCGGAGGGGGTGGAGACGGGTCCGAGGACCTTTTCTCCTTCCTTACCCGAGAGATCTAGCTCTCCTCTCCCGGTGTCGGAAGCACGCTTTGTGGTTTCTTCCGCCCGGGAAGAGAGCTCTCCTTTACTCAATGTTCTTCTTCTGAGGAAGTTGACGTTATGAGTGGTGAAAGTGAGAATGCACACACGGGGGAAAGGGATTCACAATTTAATTCCCCGGCGTATGATGAGCTGGTGGATGTCCTGTCACGGGCTGTAGAGAAATTAAATATTGAATGGCCATCTGAGAAAAAGAGCACTCGTTCTAAAAGCAAGTTAGATGAGCGCTTTCTTCCTTCAGCCACATTATATGCACCACGAGGGCTTCCATTCTTTCCAGATTTACACAATGAAATCTCTAAATCCTGGAATGAACCTTTTTCATTTCGTGTTTTTAGCCCTCAAACCACTACATATTCGAAAATCAGAGGGCTAAAAGAGTATGGTTATGAGTCGATGCCCCAGGCCGAGCATAATTTAGCCAGCTATCTCGCGCCTGGTCCAGCATCTTCTCTGAAAGCCCCGGTTTTGCCCACTAGACCGCTCAAAGCTACATTTATTTTAGTGGGCAAAGCTTATTCGGCAGCAGGTCAAGCCGGAGCGTGCTTACACACCATGGCACTGCTCCAGGCTTACCAAGCTGACCTGCTGGGGGATCTGGATAATAGCGAGGGAGTTAGTCATGACGATGTTCGAGAACTTCGTAGGGCTACTGATCTTTCTCTCAGGGCTACTAAAGAGACCGCCAGAGCAATTGGGCGGTCTATGGCAGCTTTGGTAGCCACTGAGAGGCACTTATGGCTGAATCTTTCTGAAATTAAAGAAAAAGATCGAACTTTTTTATTAGACGCTCCATTTGAACCCTCTGGTCTCTTCAGGGACACAGTACACGCTGTAGTGGAAAGGTTCCAGGAGTCTAAAAAACAGTCTGATGCTTTTAAAAAGTTAATCCCTCGCCGTGTCCAGCCCCTGGGGCTGCTGGGCGTGAGCAGCCCCAGCCATCTAGCTCATCATATCGTGTGCAACAAAAAGAGAGTGTTGCGTCTCGTGTTCCTCCACGTAGATACTGGAGACAGACGCAGCCCTCTCAACCGAAGTCGTCTAAGCCTAAGCCGGATCTGAGGACCATTCTTCAGGCGAAGAAGGCTTCGGTTCAAAAAAAAAAAAAGGTCCTGATGCTTAGGCATCAGGCCTGTGATGACAGCCCCGACTGAAGTGGAACGGTGTCCTCACGAGACCCTCCTTCCAACCCTGCCACCTCCGGTGCTTCAGGGCGCAGCGGTCTCCAGCGAGTCGCTGATGCTATGCTGTGGCACAGCATCGGTTTCGCGCCCCCTGAGGGGGGCTTTAGAGCAGTCAGGTCAGGTAGTTCCTGCCGTTATGTCTCAGGCTCCAGATTTGGCTCTCTCAGTAACACCAGAGACCAGCCTCGAGAGGCTGGTTCCCTTAGTAAATTTTCTGGCAGCGTGGAAGCTTCTGCCGAATATTTCTCATTGGGTCCTGCAGATTGTAGAGAAAGGATACAGAATACAGTTTGGCTCTCGTCCTCCTCGTTACAGCGGGGTGCTACCCACAGTGGTGCATCCCGAGCAGGCTCTGGTAATGGAGCAAGAAGTAAAGGCCCTGTTAGCGAAACAAGCTATAGAACAGGTGTACTCACCCGACCGAGAGTCGGGTTTTTACAGCCGTTATTTCATTGTTCCAAAAAAGGATGGAGGGTTGCGTCCCATTTTAGATCTTCGCCTGTTAAATCGGTCAGTTCAGAAACTTCAAGATGCTGACCCTCAAACAGATCGTGACCCAAATCAGATCCGAGGACTGGTTTGTCACGATAGATCTAAAGGATGCATACTTCCATATCTCCATCCTCCCTCAGCACAGGAAGTTCCTAAGGTTTTCTTTCAGGGGCAAAGAATACCAATATCGGGTTCTTCCTTTCGGCCTAGCTTTGTCACCCCGCACGTTCACGAAATGCATGGATGCAGCTTTAGCCCCTCTCAGGCTTCAGGGCATACGCATTCTGAATTATATCAACGACTGGATGATTCTAGCGGAATCAGAGCAGTTGGCGGTTCGGCACTGAGGTGTCGTTTTCGCCCATATGCAGATGTTGGGGTTGAGGCTCAATGCCAAGAAGAGTGGTCTTTCTCCAGTACAGAGAACCACTTTCCTTGGTGTGGTATGGGATTCAGTGACGATGAGGGCCAACCTATCGCCCGTTCGGTCGGCTGCTATCCTGGTAGCCATCAAAGAGCTAAAGCTAGGTCAGTCATGCACTGTAAAACAGTTCGAGAGAACTGTTGGGTCTACTGGCAGCAGCGTCCAACGTGATACCTTTTGGCCTGTTGTACATGAGGCCTTTACAGTGGTGGCTCAGGACCAGAGGGTTCTCCCCGAGGGGAAACCCATTCCGTATGATCAAGGTCACGCGGCGATGCCTTCGTGCCTTAGAGATATGGAGGAAACACTGGTTCTTAACCCAGGGTCCGGTGTTGGGAGCTCTTTGCCATCGAGCTACTATCTCGACAGATGCTTCCCTCACCGGCTGGGGAGCGGTAATGCAAGGCCGCTCGGTTCCGGGTCTGTGGAAAAGCCATCATCTTTCGTGGCACATAAATTGCCTGGAGATGATGGCCGTCTTCAATGCGTTGAGACATTTCCTTCCGGACCTAAGAGGCCATCATGTGCTCGTTCGAACAGACAACACATCAGTGGTCTCTTATCTGAACCGTCAGGGGGGTCTGCGCTCGTGTCCGCTTTGCAAACTGGCGCACTAGATCCTCCTGTGGTCTCTGGGGAAGGTACTCTATCTGAGGGCAGTGTATATTCCTGGGGACCAGAATATAGGAGCAGACATCCTGTCGAGGCAGGAACTGAGGCCAGGGGACTGGAGACTCCACCCCGAGGCGGTGGAGAAAATCTGGGAGGCATATGGGCCAGCAGAGGTGGATCTGTTCGCGTCTCAGAACACGACGCACTGTCCTCTCTGGTATTCCCTTACGCACCCAGCCCCCCTGGGGCTGGATGCTATGGTGCAGACGTGGCCGAGGCTACGTCTGTACGCCTTCCCCCCTGTTGCTCTGCTCCCAGAAGTTCTGGAGAGGGTCCGTCGGTGTGGAATAAGCCTACTGCTAGTAGCACCACGCTGGCCAAGTCGGATCTGGTTTTCGGACCTGATCCATATTCTAGACGGGCCTCCATTGGAGATCCCGATCAGGAGAGACCTTCTGTCTCAGGCCGGGGGCACAATATTTCACCCTCGTCCAGAGATTTGGAATCTGTGGGTTTGGCCTCTGAGGGGCCCAACTCATAGAGAGTGGTCTTTCAGTTGAGGCTGCTGAGACCATCCTAAGCTCTAGAGCTCCAGCTACTAGGAAACTATATGCGCTTAAGTGGAGAGTTTTCTCCTTATGGTGTCACCGACGTCATTTGGATCCAGTTAACTGTTCTGTGAACACAGTACTCGAGTTCCTGCAGGAGCGCTTTGTGTCAGGTTTATGCCCTTCCACCCTAAAAGCTTACGTGGCAGCCATTGCGGCTTACCACACCCTGGTGGGGGGTACATCCTTGGGTCGAGACTCCCTGATTACACGTTTCCTTCGTGGCACTTTGAGGCTAAGGCCTGCAACTCGCACTAGGGTGCCAGCTTGGGATTTGACTCTAGTTCTAGAAGGCCTGTCTAGGGCCCCATTCGAGCCCTTAGATTCGGTCTCAGAGAAGTTCCTTACTCTTAAGACTATCTTTCTGCTAGCTATTTCGTCCCTCAAGAGAGTTGGTGACCTTCAGGCCCTTTTGGTCTCCCCCACTTGCCTTGAATTTGCTCCGGGGATGGTCAAGGCGTTCCTATATCCAAAACAGGGATACGTCCCTAAGGTGCCGACCTTGACTCCGAGGCCTATTGTGCTGCAGGCTTTTTGTCCTCCTCCCTTTACAACTGTGGACCAGGAAAGACTGCACCTCTTGTGTCCAGTGCGAGCATTGGACACTTATGTGCGTCGGACATCCTCAATCAGGAAGTCCGACCAATTATTGATTTGCTTTGGATCACCTAAAATAGGTCTTCCTGCTTCCAAACAGACAGTCAGTAAGTGGATAGTCGAGGCTATTTCACTCGCTTACGAGTACTCGGGCCAGCCTTGTCCTTTGGTGGTCCGAGCTCACTCGACCAGGAGTATGGCGGCTTCTAAAGCCTTATTGTATGGGGTTTCTCTCCAAGATGTTTGTGATGCGGCGGGCTGGTCCTCTCCGCTCACATTCGTGAGGTTTTACAGCCTAGACCTGGATGCTGCCCCAGGTTCTCAGGTGCTTAGTGCTTAGTTGAACAGACTGACACTCAGGTACTTGAATTATGGCGCATTGGGTATTCTCGTTCCCGTAGTGTTTTCGACGCATCTCGAAGTTCCCTTTTTCGATAAAGGGAACGTCTCAGGTTACTATTGTAACCATAGTTCCCTGAGAAACAGGGAACGAGACGAGACGTCCCTCTGCCATACTTCTGGCGTCCCTGCGATCGGCTTGCTTCGGCAATTTCGAAGCTAACTGGCGTTTCGCAGCGGAAGTGCTTTTATCATTTCCTGGTCATGACGTCACCCGCCCGTGATGCTCATTCTCTTTTTCCATTGGACTAGTTGGCATAGATGCTTCAGACGCAATCACGCAGGAGGCGTTCCCGTAGCGTTTTCGACGCATCGTCTCGTTCCCTGTTTCTCAGGGAACTATGGTTACAATAGTAACCTGAGACGTTTTTGAGCAGGTAAAATTAGTGTTTTCTTACAATACTAATGAGAATTTTTAATAAAAGTATATTACAAAGTTTTCATTTAGACCCTAAAGATTCATATTAACTTGTACAAAAATTGCATTATATGACCCCTTTAACAGTTTTTTTTTTATGGAATACCGCAGTATTTAATATAAGCAGTGCTTGGAGAAAGTATATTAAAAAGTAATGCATTACAATATTGCGTTACTCCCCTAAAGTAACTAAGTACATTTTTGTTTCTTTTTATGAACAGTAATGTGTTACGTTACTTTTGTGTTTATTTTTTCTTATCTGGGCACGCTTGCTTGTTTTGTAATAACAAACAAAAAAGTTATATTTTGGCAAATGTAAAGGCCCTTTCACACCAAAAGGGAAACGAATAAGCCTCAGGCTGAAGGAAATTATGCAAATTTCCGCACCTCAAACAAACATTTCAGCTGTGCTGCCATTCTGGATTGCAGAAGAATAGGATGCAGGAGAAGCAAGTTCAACACTCTTACTTTAGATAAACATTACATTTGGGTTTCATTTTTTGGTTTTGGTTTTATTGCTAAAGTAATTTTTGCTTATTCGTAGGTTGAATTGGATCATCAAAGTTCAACAGCAAAGATATTGGTTAATAAATTCAATAAATGGAAAAACAAAGTAACTTGTATTATTTATTTGAAAAAGTAAAATATATTTTGTTGTAAATTTAAAAGTAATGTGTTAGTTACTTGAAAAAAGCTATTTGATTATGTAACTTATGTTACTTGCAATGTGTTACCCCCCAACACTGAATATAATTGATAAGTATATGCACATCTAAGTGCACAATAAGTGCACATCTTCTTTTCTTTTTTTATTCATGTGCTGTTGTAATCTTTAATCAAAATAACTCCCCCTGTCTCTTGCAACAGCATCTCTTCCTGATGGCATATTTACTGGCGCGAGGGCGAGACAACCTGACACTCGCAAGAAATCACTGCAATAGCAGAACACAACGATCAAATTCATTCCCTATGGACAAAATCAAGTCCCGTCCTATCTTTTTTTTTTTTTTTTGAAAAGCCGTTTTACACAGATATACAGTAGAATTGATTCAGAAATACTAACACTTTTCCTTCTATTCTATTATGACATATAGGCTACTGCATTAGATTAAACTGGGAAGGGTCATAGCACTCGCATATTGTTGTCTGACTGTTAGTTTAACTGCTTCTTTTGTTCTCATTTGTAAGTCGTTTTGGATAAAAGCGTCTGCTAAATGAATAAATGTAAATGTAAATATACAGGAAAAAAGACAATTGCAATTTCTGCAATCAATTCCAAGACATTTAATATTACATTTATTTAAATACATAAATAATATTTTTTTTATCTTCATTTAGATTGTTATGTTTTAGTTTGAAAAATGTGCCAGTTCTATTTGTCTTCCAAATAAAAGATGTTATATTAATAGTATTATAATTATAATATTTTGATGTCTAATGCATTTTTAAGTGTATCAGCATCCAAAACAAATTCATAACATATCTCAAATACTGTATTTTGCCACACACACATGCATAACACATGCAAAAAATCTACTTGAGGTCAGTGTAGGAGTTTAGAAAGCTGTTGTTTACCAGCACATAGAGAGGCTTAAAGAATACAGTAGAGCACTAAGGGGAACAATCTGATCGAGCCTTCAGTGTGACGTTAAGCGGATGTCAGCACAAAACATCATGTCTCACTAATGAGGATCACGGTCATCCTCTTTACACCTCATGCTAATGCACTTCAATCTTTTATTAGTCTTATTAAACTTATTCTTTACAAACAAACTGATAGTTTTCAGTGCTAAACTAAAAGATTGAGTCAGCAACTGAAATGTAATGGTATATGGTGCAAAGTGATGTAGTGATGCCACTGATTAATTACCTGACTCTTGGTGATCATGCTTTAGATAAAGCGGCTCCATTTTAAATGCTCCAATAAGGTCTGCTCTTTTCTTCACCCTGCACAGAGACATTCACATTCATCACTCACAGAGTGGAGGAGACAACAGTCAGTTACTGTACAGAGTGTGTACAGTATATATCATTAGTATTTAAATGTTCAATAATGTCTAATTGACATCTTATTTGGTATTATATTACGGATCCTGATGTGACAAAGAGTAAGCTTACTGGATGTATGCAAATGCTTTATCTGCATTTTTTTTAAAGTAACACTAAGTAGTTTTTCAACCTTCAAAATATATTTCCAAGACCCTTGTGATGGTACATCGACTTAAAATAAGTAAAATGACACGTCTGCCATAGCCTGACGGGGTCTGTATCGCTTTTACTGGCACTATGTATCTTCGGGTTTCGGGTAGGAACCCGTGCACAAAAAAGAACTACAAATCTCGACTGCTTTACGTCAAGCGCTACAATAGTCATTATTCCGTTTTTCTTTGTTTCTGATGTCGCAATACATCATCCTTTCATGAAATCATGTAACATACTCTACCTTGTCTGTGGACATCGTTCATTCTAAAGCCGGTGCTGGGTAAACAGCGAGCGTGCGTGCGACGGTAGGCTAAATTATTTACGACAGCGGATATGGACAATTTCGTTTCCAACCAGTAGGGCGACCGAAGAGGAAAATTTACTTGGTGTTACTTTAACAAAGTTAGAAGATACAGAAATTAGATGCAGACGCTGAAAAACAAGCTACAGTATTACACAGTGTAGACAGTGTCTAGTATGTGGGAGTCTGTTTTAAGTGTTGTTCCTTTTGAATATTAAGAATAAGTGTTTTGCATTGTAATTTTGTTGTAGTGTGGCTTAGTGAACAAACTCCATCGCACACCTGCAGTTGATAGGTGCGTCGGATAATAGGACCAAACAAGTTAGTCGTTTTAGCAGATAAGGAACTCCTGCACACTATCGTTACTTGCAATTTTAAAATTAATGTTTATTCACACACAACGTTTCGGTCACACGACCTTCGTCAGGAGACTCCTGAGGAAGGTCGTGTGACCGAAACGTTGTGTGTGAATAAACATTAATTTTAAAATTGCAAGTAACGATAGTGTGCGGGAGTTCCTTATCTGTTGTAGTGTGGCTTAAAAGTATCTATAACAGTTTAGCCCACAGACCAAATGAAGCCACGGGAAGCTCAAAATGACTCAGAACAAACAAAGAGAAAGGGCGGTATAAAGAGATGATATAACCTCAGAGTTGACTCAAGACAGTGCCGGTCAAGTTCTGTTAAAGAGCCTACTGGTATAAGAGGGGATTATGCATTGAGATACAATCATATTTTATTCAACGAAGTAACTTCTTTATATTTGTAGTATATGCAAATGTGAGAATCTTTCTTTCTAGGTATTTGCAGGTTGAAGGTTCCCGTTATTGCCATTGAAGACAATTGAAAAGGACAAACTGTTTGACAGAGGCAGGGATTCATAATTTGTTTCCAAAGTGAAGAATTTCAAAAAAATTTAACATGTGCATGTCTTAAGTGTCAAACTATTTTTTGGAGCCACTGTATACACTATATACCATTTCTGAATTTTTAATTGAACCATTTACATTTTTCAAAGTTTTGAAGTGGGTAAGATTTTTTTGAATGATTTTGAAAAAAGTGTCTTATGCTCATGAATGCTGCATTTATTTGATCAACAATGAAACAGTAATATTGTGAAAGATTATTACAATTACTGTTTTCTATTTTGATATATATTCTGCGGCCATTACCCCAGTCTTCCGTGTCACACGATCCTTCAGAAATCAGTCTGAAATGATATAGTGTTTAGGAATTGTTATTATTATTATTATCAATGTTAAAAATGTTTTTGTGGGAGCCAGGATTCTAATGATTCGAAAAGAACAGCTTTTATTTAAAATACAAATCTTTTGTAACACTATAACTGTCTTTACTGTCACTTTTGATCAAATTAATGCATCCTTGCTGAACAAAAGTATTAATTTCATTCAAATAACTAAATAAATAAAATCTTACTGCCCCCAATCCTTTGAACGGTAGTGTATATCAAGGTCAATTTGTGTCTTTACTTTCTTTCCATATAACAATGACCGCATCTGTTTGCCTGGTGCTGATATGCAGGGCAGCTGGAACCGTTTTCTCTGTTGACTGACAAAGCTGACACATAGTGTGTTGGGATACAGTATTGGGCCAGAGGATAAATAAAATAAGCATTTTGACACTTACCACAATGTAGAGCAATCAAAGTTGACCAGGAGCCATTTATGAGGATTGAAATTGAAAGAGTCTGCAAACTAAAAGAGAAACAAATGTTGATGTTTTTGAACACATATTCTTCTTGAGACAGGGGGCAAAAGTCACAAAAGTTGCCTGCCATTGGTAAAAATTAATAAGATTTTCACTTTGAAATAAATCAGGGATGATCACTAGAATGTTTTTCTAGTGAAAACTAGATAAAGTTTTCACTTTACACTCTTTGATTTTGAAAGCGCAAAGGCTGCGATTATTTGTTACAATCAGCTTGTCATTGATGTACAGCTCGCTAAACGCTGCTCCATCTGAAAGCATGGCTTGGCTTGTGTGCGTGAGAGCGCCCTCTGGCGTTCAGATGGAGCAGCATTTACTACTGATCAGCCGTACTGCACTGACAAGCTGCGCATAAAATAATCACTGCATTTGCCAAATCGCATGTGGTTTCCTTGCGATTAATTGTGCAGCCCTAATTGTGAAGCCAGGCAACACAAGAATTACAGAGAACCAAAAAAACAAGGACACGCACCATCTACAATCTACATCTGACAAGGAAAAAGGGAAACACAAGGGATGTGTCCGAAATCACCCCCTAATAGGGCTCTATTTGAGGGAACAGCCATTTATATTGGTGTCCGAAACCATAGCGGAAGTTATCGAGTGAACTCATTCAATCTGGCACGTCTTGTTTTGGTCATGTCTCATGTCTTTGTCATGTTTCCTGTTGTCATGTGACTCCCTGTTATAGTCCTGTGATCCTGCCATGTGCTCCCTTGTCTGATGAGTCATGTTGCCATTGGTTCATTGTTTCAATGTTCACAGGTATCCCTTGTCTAGTCATTAGTCCTTGTGTATTTAAGCCCTCATGTTTGCTGTGTGTCCTTGTCAAGTTTGTATAACCACTGTAAGCGTTTTGTTCATGTCCATGTTATGGACATTCAATTTTAATTGATTATTAAATTGTTTAATTAAGCTTTCAGCTAACACAAACTTTGCAAAAGCGGCAGCCCTTCTGGCACAATCATTTTTGGATTTCGTTCACTCATAACCATATTAGTGGAATAATGTAGAGAATAGTGAATGAAGGTGTTAGCAAGCTAACAAGAAGACACACCTGGGAGCAATCAGGGAACGAATCAACATGAAACATTATAAGGGGACTACAAACATGGCACAGAAACAGGAAGTAACACAAAAGTCCAAACAAGACATGGGGAAGATATAACAAGGTTTTAAAGTTTTACATATGATATTTTGCTAAGATTGTCTTTGAAAAGATTGTCCTGTCCCTTGAACACACTGTAAAAAAACGCGGTCTCTGCAGACACCCCAGGCTCCACAAAAGGCAACAAAAACAAACTGGGCTAACCCGCTCCATGAAACATAACAAACTGTTCCAGCCAATAACCGACAAGAAGGATTTGGGGGTGGGGTTTGGGGGGTTAGTGTGCAGATGAGGAGGAGGGAGGGTCTAGCTAGAGTCCATTTTGTTTGACAATACTTTAACACAATACCTGACATCGCTTAGAGCAGCTTTAAGTGATTGCTAGATTTGTCAATATTTATAATTAAAAACAATTTTTGTATTTGGGCAAGAAAAAACTATTTGTGAAAACATGGATGGAGATTTCCTTGATGCTCAGTTTTGGAGCCCCTTTTATCCCAATACTCTAGAATCTGTGTTAAAATAAAGACTGTAATTTTGAAATATGAAAATAAAATTAAAGATGAGTCATCTGTCACCTACCTGTTGAATATGAACTACTCTTGAGTCTGCAATGCATCAAACTCACAATCAACAGCAGCATCTGTCCAATGAGCATTTGAACAGAGCCACTATCTCAAAGTCTAATCTTTTTTCTCACTCTCCCCTTTCCAATATCCTTTCTCTCTGTTGCAATAAAGAAGGCAGACACTATCATGACGGTCTGAATGTTGCCATGCTGAGTCTTTGCCTGTCTTTCACTCCCTGGCAACCGACTGCAAACAGGAAACAGCAGCCTGCTCTCATTCCGGTCAATAATAAAAACCATCGTCTGAGCAGGGCAGCACTGTCTGCACTATTGTTTGAACTTGTGATGCTAATATACAGTGATATTTCTTTAGAGGGGGAAACAGGAACTTATCTAAAGGTCTTTCTTTGCCTCAGGAAATTACTTTAGCCTTATCATTGCGACACCCAGCTGGATGCCACGTCAACTCAAAGGACGATCAGGGATCTCTAATTTCCCACCCATTCCACAAGACATCGCTCATGCCAGCTCGCATCATTTGTGACATTTAAATACTCTCAATCGCACACACACGACTCCGTCCTCCTCATGCCATTCCCAAAGTAACAGGATCAATTGTTGAGCCCAGCACAGATTGCTCCTCTGTTATCACTCACACCTTTCAAGGCTTTAAGAGCAGCCTGTGTGAAGTGTGCTTAAGAACACAACGTGTGATTTGAATGTTATCTCACCTCTACTCCATTCAGGAGCGGTCTGAACTCCGGACAGATAAATGCACTCCCAGCATATGCGGCATCAATGTGCATCCAGATTTGTTCTGCATTACCTGACATAGAAATATTGACAATGTTTCCATCAAAATATTACAACCACAAATAAGCTACAAAAGAAAATAACAATAAATGGTATTTGGTCTTACAAATAGGGCCGAGCTCAGTGATGCAGTCGAAAGCACAGGATGGAGTTGTTCCCAATGTCGCACAAAACTAAGAGACACATGGAGAAAATCAAATGGATGGATTATTATGCATTGATTTTAATATTTGATGTGCTACTCAAACAAATAAGTCAACGGCCAACAATGTTCAATGAAAATTTCATTTGATCCCTGCTTGATAACAAAAAGATTTGTTCCAGCTTACTTCGTCATTCTTCTAACACAGATCTGCTGGCTGAGCCTGGGGCTAATTTGACTAATGTGATTCAGAAAACAGGCTCTCCAAACAGCATTAGCCATCATGCAGACGGTGGGGGACAGGTTCAGAGAAAGAGCAGAGACAAATGTCCAATTTGTTCTCATTTCATGCTCTCTAACAGTCTGAGTGGCTGCTATCTTTCTACCACGATGTTCAACTGATTCTATAATTTTGTACTGTTCATTTTATACAGCATAGTGGATGGAAGTTATAATACTAATTCTATTACTATACTACAATACATGTACAGTCAAACCAAAATATATTTAGACACCTTCAAGATTTCTCACATTATCACAGTTTATTCGCTATAGTTTAGAAAATGGTAATAAAAGTTATCAAATCAATTGATATTTCATCCTTCTGTTAGACTGTCTCACAAATGAATTAGGTTGAATAGCTGTCAGCTGTCATCTGTTAAATTTAAGTACACAATTAGATAATACCAATTTAGGTAACCAATTACCAAGAAATACTTAATTTTGATCAGTCTGTGATGTAAAAATGTTGCATTAGCAATTAAAGAAAAAACACTTAAGCAAAACATGGTCAGGTCAAAGTGTCTAAATACTTTTTGGTCCCGATTTTTTTTGTAAGTTTTACTGGTAGTCCACTGTATGAATAATTTTGGGGTATAATATGTCACAGTTTCATTTATTTTGCTATCCTCACTTACATAAATTAACTATAGTGTCCTGCACCCACTATTAAAAAATACCAAATATTATATATCTGGTGTCTGAATAATTTTTCTTTTGACTGTATATGATGAACATGATTTCACCAAGTACAACATGTTTCTTGATCCATGTCTTTGTTGATCCTGGAACAACATTCCAATCAACCAATCATATTTGAGGATAAAGGATACAATTGATCTCAAGTTAAGGCTTGCAACCAGGGATAGGTACTTCAACATCAGTATTATTTACCTATCATTATTTTAGGGATAGGTTATGGGTAGGGTTAGGTTTAGGGTAAGGATAGAATTAGAACAACATTTTCAGCCCAGTCTCATCCCAAGACGTCATACGTCTGATGCTTTTGACCATACGTCAACATCCGACGTTTTAGGGTATCCTTTAACGTCAGTATATGACGCTATCTAATCCTAACCCTACCCCAGACCTAAACCTACCCACGTCATATGCCTGACGCTAAAGGTAAAGCGTCAGTCATATGACGCCCTGGGATCGTCATCTAACTGACGTTAAAGGGTACCCTTAAACGTCGGATGTTGACGTATGGTCAAAAGCGTCAGTCATCTGACGTCTTGGGATGAGACTGTGTTAACATTTTTGGACAGAAATTATGTTCCAGGATCAACAAATTATGTTGAATAATAATAATAAGTTATACAACTATTTTGCTTTATTTATTGTTTTTCACTAGTGATGTGTTGTTTAAATGAAGCATGTGGTGATAAGATACTTACAAAAAATGGAATGAGTCCTGTGGCTCTGTCCTCCTCTATAACTCTCTGCAGTGCATCTCCATGCACAGAAAACTTATTGTCAGAGAGAATTGTCTTCATCCTCACCCCACCTATCAACCCTGCCCTCTCCACCGATGAGTGTGCCTGAAATATCAACAAAACACTGCAATCCTAGTTTCCAATTAGACTTTTACAGACACATATATAATGTAAGCACATTCATAAACAAGTGGCACTTCACTGTTATCCTGATACCCTTTTGCATTGTTTGACATTTCCATTCAATGAGAATTCTTGCTAATCATCCATACTGACCCCAACTCTCATCCTTACTTACAGAAGAACACAACGCCATGGTCATAGTGCCGGTTGAAGGATGTGTATTATCTTGTAGACCATTAGTTTAAGTACTGTAGGTTAAATATACCCTTGCATTAGTCTTTCATCTGGGCTTGTTGTCTCACCTGATCAGATGAGTAGGCGACTAGTTTGGATGTAATATCTGCCTCAGATCGGTCAGGATGGTCAGCCTGGATCAGTTTGATTATTTTGGAACGAGCAGCAAGAAGAGCCATGAGAGTGGATTCACTGGCAGTGCCCTGTATGAACAAACAGCATATTTTTTTATTCATTTGAACATGTCTACACAAGTACATCAAATGTTGCTATCTAGATTGAGCCGTTCTCATAATTGGTTGGCATGTCCAATATTATTTGAGACATAATTTCTCTCATCTTGAATATTTCATTGAGCGAAACAACCTCAATCAATATGCCCTAGTGATGCAGCGGTGATGAATTTTCATCAGCCCTCAAGCTCTGTTTTGTATGTTCTCAATGAGTGAATGAGAAGACTTCCACTTGAAACCCCTCAATACAGATCACCTCAGCTCATTGTGAGTCATGAGCTGTCTTTGATTTCCCTTTGTCAGCCTGACAGCTCACACCCACATCCTGATTACTAATGATTCAGTTTACTGGAAAACTATTGCCACATTTGTTTGCAATACAAGTATGAAACCAATTTCAGCCCTACGTATGTGAACCCCCCTTTTTTTTCTTCTTCTTCAAGGGGTGTCCCTAATGACTTACCAATGTGTTCTACATATGTGCCTACATACCATTGTATACGTGCCACTCAACTAAGTAGTCTGGGCCGTAAGGCTTGGCTCTTGTGGCCTATTAGACTATGTGTACCTGGGCCTGCTTTGCCGAATGACTTAACTCTTTTGAATGAATGAATGAATGAATGAATGAGGCATTTATATAGCGCTTTCATATATACTACTGTACACCCAAAGCGCTTTACAATCATATCAGGGGTTCTCTTCTCAACCAGCACCAGTGTGCAGCATCCACTTGGATGATGCGACGGCAGCCACAGTACAACGGCGCCAGTGCGCTCACCACACACCAGCTATAGGTGGAGAGGAGAGAGAGTGATAGAGCCAATTCAGTGGATGGGGATTATTAGGAGGCCATGTTGGACAGAGGCCAATGGGTGGAATGTGGCCAGGACACCGGGGTTACACCCCTACTCTTTACGAGAAGTACCATGGGATTTTTAATGACCACAGAGAGTCAGGGCCTCGGTTTAACGTCTCATCCGAAGGACGGTACTCTTTTGACAGTATAGTGTCCCCGTCACTATACTGGGGCATTAGGACCCACACAGACCACAGGGTGAGCGCCCCCTGCTGGCCTCACTAACACCTCTTCCAGCAGCAACCTGGTTTTCTCAGAAGGTCTCCCATCCAGGTACTAACCAGGCTCAGCCCTGCTTAGCTTCAGTGGGCAACCAGTCTTGGGCTACAGGGTGATATGGCTGCTGGCATCTTTTGGCCTGTGACTATGTGTGATTGAGCAGAAGCTCAAACATATCCAATTAGAAAGCGCATTATGTGTGGCTTAAACAAATGGTAACACATTGCAGGCTAATAGTTATGAGAAAAGAAACCCCCCACAACCACCTGAGGAAATAGTATGATGATTTAGCAATCGTTTGATAATCGTCATTGTCAAACCCTCTATATTGTATGTAAATAAAGTGAGTACATTGTTTGTATTTTAAAAATGGTAATGTTTACATTTCATGACTCATTAGTTGACTCATTAGCCGACACGTGACTCAAATTAGCAAACACATACGGTGTCTACTTGACCGCAACGTCTGCTACTGCTGTTGATATTCGTTAACATTGAAATCTGATTGTTGCTGCTGTAAAAATAATAGGAAATGTTGTGGCTCTGTTATATATGATACAAATACAAGCCTTTAAAAAGTTCAGAAAAGCATTTCTCTGTATCTTTACATTGCCTGCTTGCTGCTGCATAAATGTAAAATGCACATTCTCTAGCTGATAATGCTAATGATTCACTCAATCAGTAATTTAGGACTTACTGACATGACACATGATTTAGACCTTGTGAATGGTTAGTTCATAACTTGGCAAAACAGTGATAGCGTAAAAACCATAGATAGTAAAAAAAAAACAAATGTTTGTAGTGTCTGTGATGTCACCCATAGGTTTCTGAAGAGCGTTTTGAAGCCTAAAATGGCCGGAGCCGGCCGGAGCCATCTTGGCAGCGTGTCACCGCACGTCACTCCCGGATAACTGAAAATGGGCAAAGAGGCGGGACGTGGGTGAAGCTGAGGTGCCTGGTTGCTGAAACCACGCCCACCTAGCTCGATGTGATTGACTTAGCTCAGGCTTAGGAGCTAATGCTATATCCTACTGACCTAGGGCTAAAGTGACACCTGACTTGAAGAAGTAAAGCCAATAGTTAAAGTTCATGTTCATGCAGGTTCTTACAATTGCCTGTGTCTCTGTGTTCAGGGCCTTATATTTTCATGTTCTTTTGTCTTTATGTTCCTGGTTTTTATTTCCGGTTTCCATTGTCATCTTGTTTGATTCCATAGTCACCTTTGTTACCATGTCAAATAATGACTTACACCTGTCCTTTATTTAGCCCCTTGTCTGCTTGTGTATTTAAACCTTCAGGCTTTGTCTGTTCTTTTTCTTGTGTTAACGTTTCAGGCTGACATGGTTCCTGGAGTTCATTAAATGGCATTTCATCGTTTATCTGCGTCAAGCCTCATTGATGTGGACAATCAAGGCAAGCCAGCGCTCGACAACTATGAAGATCTCACTGATTTACATTACAATCTATCAGAATTTCATCTTACTTTTTGACCATATAAATATCAGTAACTGCACCAAATTGCATATTTTTTTGCACATTGTGGGCCACTAATAAAAATTTGGTATTTTTTCCTCCTCAAATATGAGCTCCATATTCTCTTCTATCACACTATATGAGCCATAAAAATGAAACAAAAATGTGTATGACAAAATCAAATATGACACTCAACAAAAAACAACCTTTTTTTGTCTAAAGGTTTGATCAACTGTTCATTTAAATAAAAAATAAAAAATAAATAAAAAATTCTTCTAACTTATTTCATATGTCAGGCTTTACAGGGTTAAGACAAATGAATATTGTGATGAGAATGAATGCAGTCCAACACTTGCAATGTCAAGCGCTACATGCTCTTACTGCATAATTTACTTCTTACACCTGTTCTCCTCCCCTCTCTACTACGCCCACCTTTGCTGAAAGGCATTGCTTACAAAACCCACAAACTTCCTCATTAGTGTGTGCTATCAGTGAAAATAATGCCTGTTGCCATAGTGAGCTCTCCCAGAGACAAAACCATCCAGGAGAAGGACACAACACACACTCCAAAGCGGCTCTAATGACAGAGCATCAAACCGACTGTCATCAGTGGGCTTTCCATGCGCTGTGCTTTCTGTGTCTCTCTCTAAATGGTCACAGCTGCTCAACTGCTGCATCAATAGTGATGAAATGAACATGGACTGCTCTCAACGCACGCCTGCCTGACTGTCTCCTCTCATGTGTAGATGACGTCTTAAAAGGCAATTTCTACTGGACGCAACAATTGTCAGGGCCTAGGAAAGAAATCAATGACAAACAAATTGCTGTCATTGAAATGTATGTGATCTTTGTTGTTGTTCAAAAGAAATTACCCGTAAACATGGATTGCGCATGTGGCATTTAAGTGGTTTGAAACATCCCGTTTTTGACACCTGACGCAAGATCCTGTTGCCAACTCAGATAGTTTTAAACAAATTTTCGATATTACAATGCGTGTTGTCGGTTTCAAAAGTTGATTATATAAATCAACCTTTTCAGACCTACAGATGCTTAAAAGTTAATGTTCATTCACACAGTTATATATATATATATATATATATATATATATATATATATATATATATATATATATATATATATATATATAATATATATATATATATAATATATATATATATATATATCATCAATTTAAAATTATATGCAGTTTATATAAATTATCTTCTCCAATAACCTTCATGTATCCCTGGAAAACTCTGTATAAGTGTTGCCATTCAAATAAACTCAAATTAAAAGCCAAAATCTTTTCTTAAAGGGTACCTATCATGGAATTTTGAAAATTACCTTTCATGTAGTGTGTAACATAGATCTAAGTGAACGAAAACATCCTGCAAAGTTTTAAATATGAAAGTTCACCGTATACAAAGTTATTATCTCTCAAAAGTAAGAGTCGACTCTGAGTCGTTGATATGAATCGATAGACGAACGATGCATTTTCTCTAACTTTCGTACGTCACTTGTACAAGTTATTTGAATAAGATACGCCCACTCATTGCATTAGGAGACACCAGGGAAAACATCATGTCGACGAGACGCTGCTGTGTTTTGAAGTGCGACGCAAAAGCAAACTTTTTTCATCTGCCCAGTGAGGAGCATTTGAAGACAGTGGCTACAGTTCATAACTATACCACAGAAGTATTATAGCCCGAACTTGTTCTGTGTTCGCGTCATTTTGAAGATGATTGCTTCACAAACCTAAATGCTATAAAGTATGAATTTGCGAGCCGGCTGATACTGAAGGAGGAAGGTTCAGTACCGAGTTTATTTGGATCAGCTTCCTTCTCCGAATCACAATCTGTAAGTAGGCTGTTGCTTTTATGTTTGTATCATGTTCTATAATTATTTTGTGTGTTGTGTACGCACAGGCACAGCGCAGCTTCTAGCAGCTAACTTAGGTCTTCAATGTCAATTGTATTGAAATATGTGAAGTGTTTGTCGTTGTTAATGGAGTTGTCACAGGGCTCTCGAGTGTCACGCATCACGCATTGAGCGTGACAGTCACTCATTTCGGTCTTTTGTCACGCTCTCCGGCCACACATTGTATTTCTCACGCTGAAAAACTATTTGTAATATATTTAATATGCCGCAGTGCCCAAAACTCACTCACTGTGGAACCGGCAGGATTCAAGCGCGTCTCCTCCAGTGTTGCCAGGTCAGTATGCTTGCACTGTTTCCGCGGGTTGTTTGTGTAGTGCACGCTGGTTGACGCGATTGTTTTATCCACTGGAACATGATTGTTATTGAGGAAACACCCGGGAACGCTATTTGAATATTTTTGGCCATGATGATTGGGTTAGTTTGATGAGCAATTGGGCTGGTTTTGTTGTGCAGACCTGGCAACCCTGGTCTCCTCTGGTGTTGTTCGTCTGGTGTTGTTAGCCAATCAGAAAATAGCACTGTTGTATCTGGGTAAGATCTAGCGCAACAACCAATGACACCCCGTCGGCTGGGTGTCTAACATATCACCACAGATTAGCGTCACGCAAAGGCGGGGTTTGGAAAAATGACTCGCTAAACGATTCATATGGGAGTCGGTGAGCAAATCAGGTAAAAATAAATGCATATTATAAGACAACAAAAGTGTTTTTTGTCATTGCATGCTTGTAAAACTGTTGTTGGGGACTCCCAGAACAATATTAGGAACATTTTAAATGCCATAATAGGTACCCTTTAATTATCTCACCTGGATGACCCCTCCCCCTTTGCCCTCTGTACCAGCAAGAAAATCTTCTGGTAGCTTCAGCATCTTTCCCAGCCAGTCCAGCATCACTGTCTCCAGCTCCGTACAGGCAGGACTCGCTGCCTACAAAACAAAAAATCTTGCATCAGCCTACAAGAACAGACAGGTGGCTATGGATGATGGAGGGAGATGAGGATGGATGGATGGATGGATGGATGGATGGATGGATGGATGGATGGATGGATGGATGGATGGATGGATGGATGGATGAGATGATGAGGGCTAACTGGATAGATGGAATGGATGGATGAATGGATGGATATACAGATGGATGGATATACAGATGGCTGGATGATGGATATACAGATGGCTAACTGGATGGATGGATGGATGGATGGATATTCAGATGCTAACTGGATGGATGGATGGATGGATGGATGGATGGATGGATGGATGGATGGATGGATGGATGGATGGATGGATGGATGGATGGATTGATATACAGATGGCTAGCTGGATGGATGGATGTACAGATGGCTAACTGAATGGATGGGATGGAATGGATGGGTGAATGGATGGATGGATGGATGGATGGATGGATGGATGGATGGATGGAGGATGGATGGATATACAGATGGCTGGATGATGGATATACAGATGCTAACTGGATGGATGGATGGATGGATGGATGGATGGATGGATGGATGGATGGATTTACAGATGGCTAGCTGGATGGACGGATGGATAAATGGATGGATGGATGGATGGATGGATGGATGGATTGATATACAGATGGCTAGCTGGATGGATGGATATACAGATGGCTAACTGGATGGATGGATGGATGGATGGATGGATGGATGGATGGATGGTTATAAAGATGGCTAACTGAATGGATGGATGGATGGATGGATGGTTGGATGGATATAAAGTTGGCTAAATGGATCGATGTATGGATGGATGGATGTATGTATGTATGTATGGATGGATGGATGGATGGATGGATGGACGGACGGACAGGTGTGTTTAGGTTCATAAATTGATGGATAGATAGACAAATGGACAGAAAGACTGACTGGCTGGATGGATGGATGGACACAGACAGAGAGCTAACTTGATGGATAGATGAATAGAGAGAAACACATACCCAAGAGAATCCAATGCAGCCAATGGCTCCGGATAGCATGTCTGCCAGCATTGACGGAAAAGATTGGGCAGTAGGGAAGTATGCATAGAAGTACGGGCTGTTCCAGTGAGTCACCTGAAATAGTGCAGTAAACATGTAGAAACAATTGTTTAAAATGTATATTCAATGTTCATAAAAAAACTTCCAATAGATCATTTTTACAACCTCTGTATTTCCTTCTGCAATTTAACATTTTATCAAGCTAAAGAGTAAGGGAACTGTGATCTGTAAGATTTAGTTTGGTTGCTCTGTTGTTGTTCGCCTTTACTATTTTGAAGAGGGATTATGACTTCAGAAAAAGTGACATTTGGGTTTTACTCTCAGAAAGTTAAAGGTTAGATGAAATTATGAGATTGAATTATTCCATGTGTTTAGCAGAGGAGAGAGCTTGAGGCACTGTGCGTCTCTGTCTCTCTCTCTCTCTCTCTCTCTCTCCTCTCTCTCTCTCTCTCTCTCTCTCTCTCTCTCTCTCTCTCTCTCTCTCTCTCTCTCTCTCTCTCTCTCTCTCTCTCTCTCTCTCTCTCTCTCTCCTCTCTCTCTCTCTCTCTCTCTCTCTCTCTCTCTCTCTCTCTCTCTCTCCCTCTCCCTCTCCCTCTCGCAGGATTTTCCTATTGTGAGTCATTCATTAGCTCCAGCACACACTTTTAAACGAGCATTAAAACAGGACTTCTGAAAGGGAAAATTGGTCTAAGTGGACACATTGGGAAGGTTAACACCTTTAACTGAATTAAAATTTTCGTTTTTTTCCTCTGAGCTATGAAATAAAGGTGTGGGGGAGGTTTTTCTCTGACCCCAGGTCAAAGTTTAATGATTAATTTCCTTATTATCAGATTACCAGCCACAAAAAAGGTGGACTTTGAGTAAGTTTAAGGAGGGAAAATTTGAGGGTCTCTCAACATGGCCACTGGCCCATAAAACAAGATACAGTGTATCTTTATCTGTACAAGACGAATCACACGGGTGTATGAATATTTGCACTTACAGTGAATAACATATCTCCATCAACCTATCTGTTTAATACTTGGTAGACTATCAGTTTAAATGGTGGACATAATGTCAGTGAGTGAAATAGATACAACGTTGGATAAAATTTTCTACAAATCGAAAGGTTGGTGGTTCAATCCCCGGTTCCACCTGACCAAGTGTCGAGGTGTCCATGAGCAAGACACCTAACCCCAACTGCTCCCGACGAGCTGGATGGCGCCTTGTACGGCTGACACCGCCGTCGGTGTATGAATGTGTGAGTGAATGGGTGAATGAGAGGCAAAATGTAAAGCGCTTTGGTGGCCATTGGGTCTATGAAAGCGCTATATAAATGCAGTCCATTTACCATAAAAGATGGCAAAGGTTCACTCCAATCTCCTGGCTCTAAAAATAAAAGAATAAAAAAATAAAATAAAACCATCAAAGATTAAAAAGACTGATTCAACTAGAGCTCTATGTCTATATGATGTTTAGACAAATGTGGGTTTTTTTATTTTTTCTAGCAACAACTTTGTTTTTGATTTTTTCTTTAAAATAAAATTTCAATGATTATATTTTTGCATTAACTGTTGGATAATCATATGAACAAAAAACAACATAACATAGATTCAGGAAAGCGTATACTTTATAATAAATGTAGAACTGAAATCATCCTTTTGATTAGTTTTTACAAACGTTCAATAAATTAAATGCTTACACTTTATTTTAAGGTATCCTTGTTACAGTGTAGCAATACATTTAAGTATTAAGTAATATTAACTAACAGTGTGTACTTTCTATATAATCAGGATTAGGGTTTGGTTAGTTGCATGTAATTATACATAGTTTACATTTATTACTACAGTAAGTACATGTAGCTTAACAAGGATGATGTAAAATGAAGTGTTACCAATTACATTTAAATAACTGATTATTTACAATGACCAAAATAATGATTTGATTTTTGTGTTATGTATTTCATTAATTTAGTTTCATTGTTTTTTCCTTTAACACATTTTCTATTAAATAGATACAAATATTATTAATAGAAAAAAATAAAGACACATTTTAAATACAGATATTTTGCATATTCACTTTAGTATTTTATATTTTATAAGAAGGTATATTTCTCTAATAAGTGTCTATAAACAGTCGTTGCCTCTGCTATTGTGGTGCTGTTGTCACAAACGTAAACATGTTCAGTAAGTTGTACATTTGGTGGAAATTATTAATATCTTATTAGCCATCAAGACTTAAAAGAATTTATCGTACATAAATTGACTTTAAACTAGAGGTAAGAGAAACATCCTATTAAAATATGATGCCTAAATGAAAACTGCTTACCAGTTGAAAACAAAGTTCAACTTAAAGGGATAGTTCATCCAAAAATCTGTCATTTACTCACCATCAAGTTGTTCCAAATTTGTATCAATTTCTTTCTTCTGCTGAGCACAAAAGAAGATATTTTGAAGAATATGGGTAACCAAACACTTGATTGACCAGAAACGGTTTGGTTACCAACATTCTTTAAAATGTCTTCTTTTGTGTTCAGAATTCTCATTTTTGGGTGAACTATCCCTTTAAGGCAGTAAAAGGTGGTTAGCACTGACTCACCCCTGGCATGATCACCCTCTCTATGTCTTTGATCACATCCTCATAGCTCTCTGCCTCCTCCGGGGCCTCCTCGGGAATCAATGGCCTTAGATATCCAGGTTTCACATCAGGGTAAACCTGCCTCTTGTCAATGTTCTCTATATAATCTGCCATATAGTCCACCATCTCCTTCCGCGTCTCCGGAACTCGGCAGCGTCCATCGTTTTGGCTGAAAGAGGAGTAGAGTCTTTCAGTGGGAAGAATAAAAGTCAATCAGATGTATAGGTTCCTTCTCAATGTCCTCAAATGAGGAGAGCTGTAATTATATTAGTGTGATTGAGACTGTTTTCATGGACAACATGATTCTCAATATCTTAACCGGAAAACTAGCCAAAGGCCACGTTCAAGACATGAAATGTAATTGTAGCAGATCCTCAACAATACATTTGTTTCGGTGAGTATGTTTTTTTTTTTTTTATGAATTCAGTAGATCAGTAAACAACCCTGCAACATACCAGTGTTATTTTAGTATTATTACTCTTACAGTTTTTGGTTGTACTCTTATTGTATGACTAAAGTTACTACATGTAACGTTTAACAAAGACACTGGAAAAAGTGTTACCTGGTTTTTATTAATATTTTAACAGTTCTTTAGTATTTCTATCTATCTATCTATCTATCTATCTATCTATCTATCTATCTATCTATCTATCTATCTATCTATCTATCTATCTATCTATCTATCTATCTATCTATCTATCTATCTATCTATCTATCTATCTATCTATTTATATTTTTTTGGGGGGGGGGGGGGGGTTATAACTATTTATGGCTATTTTTTATTTCAGTTTTAATTTTTGTTTTAGTACAGTTATTAATTTTATTGTTTCAACTTAGCTACCAAGTTAGCTGCCGAGGTATATATATATATATATATATATATATATATATATATATATAATATATATATTATATATATATATATATATATATATATTCATCTTATATTTATATTTTTATTTCAGCTTTAATTAAAATTACAAAATTGTTAGTAATTTAAGTTTTAGTAAACATATATAACCTTGCAGCATATTTTGTGAAATAATGGATGCCCTCATGCAGAGTGCACATATTAATTCTATTTGTGTGAATATGAAAAAAGGGAATAAAAAAAATGTAGGTAGCACTTTATTTTACAGTCCTGTTTCCCATTTACATACTATATGCTTATTATAGTAATTGCAATAACTGGGTAATAACTAGGTACTAACACTGAACCTTCCCCTAAACCTACAGTAACCCATGTAGTTACATTATACTTTCTTAGGTAAGTACAATGTAAGTACACTTAAATGCACGTACTGTAAAATAAAGTGCAAAAAAGTGTTAAAACATAATCAACCATCATCCCTGCACACGAGTAGCAATATTTGCTGATAAGAACATCACAGGTTGCCAAATACATACTATAAAAAATGAACAATGTGAACTTTCCAAACTAAAGTTTTAAGTGTGCTGGCATAGCTAATTTGCACTAATTTTACAAATTTATTACACTGATTTTCCTCACTCAATCACATATAGGCTATTGGTTAAATTTGACCATAAATTGTTACTTTTTAGAGCAAATATAATAGAAAGAAACTACAGTATGTCCGTGAAAGCATTGTTCTAAAAGAGTTCTGGCTGTGTCAGCAGGGTTGGTGACAGTGACTACTAATTATTTGTATGGCTGTTATCTCTTCACCCTAATCCACATAATGCAAATGGATTGAGAAGTGTCAGTGTGTGTGTGTGTGTGTGTGTGTGTGTGTGTGTGTGTGTGTGTGTGTATGCAAGTGATGATTCATCCAGAAGGTGGTTGGTCGTTTTGATTACGTACTAGTAAGTATTATTAGTTGTTCATCACACGTGTACACATATAAATGAGCTATTTGAGGACATATCATGGACTTACATTGACAAACCCTAACCCTATCCCTAAAAATAAATGTTTTAATTTCTTTTTGTATTTTGCAAGCATTTTTACTATACATTCCCAGATGTCCTAAATGAAAAAGAAAGCTAATTAAACTTAAGAATATTTCTGAAGAGAAACAAACCAGCAATTGCAAAGAAGCATTTTTGGATCAGTCATTATCATAATGTTTCTAAAACATTTTTTTAGGAAAGAAAACTTGCATTTAAAAGCTTGAATTAATAATCAGTCTGATTTTGGTTTGTAAAAATACTTTAAGATTATGACATGTCATGCTGCACTGAAGTAGGTGTTGTAAAAATGCAGTAAAAGCTAAAGTCTGCTGACATTTGCCTTTTTAGATTTAACTGGCAAGGTGACATTTTTTTAAATTAATATTAAACTCAACATGCTTTATAATAAGTAACAAAAAGCAGATCGAGAAAGTAAAGTAGTTATGCATGTCATCAATCTGATAAAATCCCATAATAGTCCTGTATTTGGACCTTGTACCTGGACTGTGTTCTAAACGCTCAACAAGTGTTATACTCATAATAACTCTCCCTTTCCTTTAATAGCATTCATTGTACTTACAGTGTCAGGCAAAAAAAGAAGAGATGTCCCTCTCGTCGGTCCTCACACGCTTTTCTGTTCGTTTTAAACACACATATATAAACACACACACACTGAGAGAGAGCAACGCAGAGTGATGTGGAACAGCAGGGAAGCCTGGGGGTTTATCAGCCCTGCCACCGTTCAGACGGCCAATCAGAACGAGGCTTTCATTCAGAGCAGCGCACAGGCAGGGCAAAATGAGCTGATTCATAAGGAGTTAATGAGAACCTGTTCACTTTCCACAAACATTAATACAATTACAGACCAATACAAGTCCACATAAAAAATCCAACCACCCTCTGTAATGTACAGTGCAGACCATTAATCACATTATAACAATAATAGCATATAGCAATTAAAAAATGGTTTACGCACGATATCATCGCACGGTATTATCCTGGTCAATATTTAATGGAACTATTATAAGCATCTGAAGTGCTTCTGTACAGTTTACAACTATTTCACATTAACACGACTCAACAATATGCCAATAATATATTGTATCATGGAATAAATGTGTTCTTGTTAAGTTAGTCATTAGATCTGCATTAGATCACAGGTCTCACTCTCACATCTTGAGTGAATTAGCACTGGAACCAAAGTCTATAAAACAGGAACAGACTATTTGAAAAGCTATCCACAAAAGCCATATATTGAAGACATATATCAGGTCTAGCCACCCATTAATCAATGTATGTGATCAATAAAACCATAATATAAAGTGGAGTGATGTTAAGGCCGAGTATGGCAACCCATACTCGGACATTGTCCTCTGCATAACCCATCCAAGTTAGAGCACACACATTAGGAGCAGTGAGCAGTGAACAACACACACACACACACACACACACACACACACACACACACACACACACACACACACACACACACACACACACACACACACACACACACACACACACACACACACACACACACACACACACACACACACACACACACACACACACACATGCAAACCGTGGACACACACACACACACACACACACACTCATCCAGAGCAGTGGGCAGCCATTTAACTGAGGCACCTGGAGAGCAATTGGGGGTTAGGTTGTTCTAAAAGAGTTCTGGCTGTATCAACAGGGTTGGTGACAGTAACAACTATTAATTGTATGCCAGTTATCTCTTCACCCTAATCCAAAAAAGCTAATTAAATTTAAGAATACTCCTGAAGACAATGCTAATTTCCGTTATCTCAGGGGGATCCAACAGAGGATGCATTAGTAACTGGAGCATTCCTTTTTGAAACTGTCTTTCACATTGCATGAAACATGCTTTGGGGAATGATCTACTATAGCACCGTGCTAAGCGTAGAACAGAAGCTGTCCTACGAGCCCAGTGTGTTACCACGAGGGCCATAGGCAACATAGGCTAACTTAGTGAGGCTCAGGCTTCGGGGCTGGAGCCTCACCAAACACAGTCTCACAGACTCTTCTTCGGAGTCAGTGAGGAGATAATCTTCACTCTGAAGGAGAAAGATTCTGATGATATGACATTCTGCGCCGCCTTACATAGGCAGTCGGCTCCGCCCGTTTCTTCGGGCTGAAATGCCATAGGTTCGTGCAGTGCACATACGTGAACAAATCAGGCTTCAGTATTCGGGGAAAAAAGAGTTTCCTCAAAGCGTATTTCACGTAATGTGAGAGATCGCTTCAAAAGGGAACATGTATGTGCTAAAAGCAAAAGCTTATCACTGCATCAGAAACTCAACAGTTACTGCCTTTAAATAAAGCAACATGCAGCATAATATCTATGTTTCTCAGCTTAACATTGACTTAAGCATAGGATACTCTTCAGCACAATGTCCTTCAAACTCCGTCCTTCGGATGAGACGTTAAAGCGAGGTCCTGACTCTCTGTGGTCATTAAAAATCCCAGGATGTCCTTCGATAAAGAATAGGGGTGTAACCCCGGCATCCTGGCCAAATATGGCGCAATATGGCTGCCATCGCATCATCCAGGTGGATGCTGCACATTTGGTGGTGGTTGAGGAGATTGCCCCCTTCCATGTAAAGCGCTTTGACGTCCCAGAAAAAGCGCTATATAAATGTAACAAATTATTATTATTATAATAATGTGTGCAAAAACACATAAAACAGTTCAGTTACTGACTCTGCATTACATTGTTCTATGAACTTTCACTAATATACAGTCAAATTAACTTTTACATTTCACATCAAGTTTTTTTAAAACTTTTAGTTTTAACATTTAACGTTTCGTTTAGTAAATCTGACTGTTACGTTTTACAGTATATTACTATTTTTCCTTGATTTTATGGTAATCTACTGGCAGCAGGGTTGCCAATAAATTACTGTTTTTCTACAGTTTGTTGCCGTAAATTATTTTACAGTTTATTACTGTTAAATTACGTTTCACAGTTTTTTCATCTTACGTCTTTAACCCTTTTAACCCCACAACAAAATCCTCTGTGTTTAATGAACAATTATATGTGACCACACTACAGTGTTAGAGTAACACTGAAGCAGTGTTGAAGTTAAAGAGATAAATCAGCGAATAAATATGTGATAATTGATCATTACTTGATAATTGATAAATTAAACACTTTCTGTTGACAAGCAGAATCATTGAACAAAAGAGAAACAACAAGAACAGAAAAGAGACTAGCAGAAACCCAAGAACTACAACTGAATTCCAGCCACAGCCTTAGATGAAATCAACTGAAGATAAAAAAAAGACATTAAGTCTCTCAAGATCTCAGCAGAAGATCAATTAACTCAACAAACAGACTTTATTTCTGCCATACAATTAACAGAGCTTTAGATGTTAGCTAAGATTAATAAGTTTTTATTTGGCTGCTGTTACCATTTGTTTTTAAGACAATTGTTGTGGCAAAAAAGCCAAGAAAAAATTTGATCAGGTGTTGTTGGTTATGTTTTGATAATGACATAATCCTTGCCAAAGTGTGTTATAATTATACACTTCATTTTTATTAATAAAATTATTAATAATTTTACATCATAACCACTGTGATACTACTAGTGATGGATGATTTCGAAACACTGCTTCATGAAGCTTCGAAACTTTTTCAAATCTTTTGTTTTTGAATCAGTGGCTCTGAGCGTGTATCAAACTGCCACGTGATTTCAGTAAACAAATTAGACTCTGAATGGGATCAGGCGTTAGATGATGATTGTGACCATTAATAAATAACCAATGTCCTCTGTTTAAGTTAAGCAGCCAAAAAAAATTAATGTTCAAAAAGTCAAGCATCAAGCGCACAACTAAAGCACACACTGATCTCCATCATGGACACATCAAACAAACAATAAATCATCAACATCCAAAGCTCTGTTAATTCTCAATAAGAATTGTTGTAGATGTATGACTGAGATGTACAATCTGGTTAGTAATAGGTGACGCTGGTAATGCTTTTCGTGGAGTTGTTTAATCAGATCTTGAGAGTTTTAATGTCTTCTTTTATCTCTCATTTTGTTTCTCTTTTTTCTGTTCTTGTTGCTTCTCTTTCCTTCAGTGATTCTGAATGTTATCAGCAGGTGTACATGTTTGTATTTTTGAGAGAATAATGTTTATGCATGGTTATTGAAAAAACAAAAAATTTAAGTTTCTGAAATAAGGCCACAATTACCCCAAAAAAACCTTAGACCCCAGAGAGTTAAAACAGTTCCAGAGACGGTTAGGGCTCTTGGCAGCAGTGTCCAACCTGATAGCTTTTGCCTGCTACACATAAGACAACTACAGTTCAAGACCAAGGGGTTTTCCCCGAGGGGCAACCCATTTAGTCTGATCATTTAGTATGATCGTCTTTCGGATGAGACATTAAACTTAGGGCCTGACTCTCTGTTGTCATTAAAAATCCTATGGCCCGGTGTCCTTGCCACATTCCTTCCAATGGCCCTTGCCAATCATGGCCTCCTAATAATCCCCATCCATTGAATTGGCTCTCTCACTTTCTCTCCTCTCTCCATCTATTGCTGGTGTGTTGTGAGCGCACTCGCGCCGTTGTACTGTGGCTGCCGTCGCATTATCCAAGTGGATGCTGCACACTCGTGGTGGTTAAGGAGAGACCCCGACATGATTGTAAAGCGTTTTGCGTGTACAGTAATACATATGTAACGCGCTATATAAATGCCTCATTCATTCATTCATTCATTCATGATCAAGGTTACAAGCAGGTGCCTTCGTTCCTTGATCATGTGGAATAAACATAGGTTCCTAGCCCAGTGCCCTGTGCAGGACCGGCGAGTGCACTTCTGCTGCTCTAGGCGAAAAACAATTGTGCCGCACCTCTATTTGCAACGTATACCAGCAACAATACACAAAGACCAATAAGCCGTGGGCCTATGTATAACGCACAAATAGTGCGTAACGTGAGTGTGCCCAAAATGTCAACAATATTAAAGTTTATGCAGGAGGCAATGCCTGCTGGCATTTTTCTTTAAGCAGTAATGACAGCACTTTTCCAAATAATGACATTTCAGCTCCTCAAATTACTGTTGCACATCTCTTTACACCACTTTCTTATGTGCGTAAAACACACACAAATGAAATGTCCGCAAGCCAAGCAAATTATATCATCAGCAGGTTCAGCATCTTAAACAACGACTAAAGAGCAAATAAAGCTTAACTTACCTTTCAAAAGCGCGCAAATAACCTACTCCCTGAATCAATATATTTTAGCAACGAATTTCATGATCGATCTGTTCATTGCGTATGTCACGTGACAAATGAATGAAAGACTCGGAAGGTAAAGTAATTATTTATGTTCCCTGTGAATTATTTTTGACTGCATTATAATGATTTCTTAATTCAGAATATGATCAACATTGCGTAGGTGGATTTGATTTGTCAGGGGATTTGTCGGGGAATTTGGCTGTTAAAAGTATAAAATTAAAGCCACTTAAATTAACGAAATGACTCGAATAAAGATTCGTTCATTTTGATGAACGAGATCGATCAAGAGAGTCAGTAAAATTATCCGAACTTCCCATCACTCAGTCATGACTCGTGAGAGCAGGGGGTGAGGCGGGGTGGCAACAGCTCAGCAAATCATATAGCCGTGTATTGTTCATTCCCGGTTGGCACACATTTTGGCGCCCTTACAAAAGTGCCGCTCTAGGCAATTGCCTAGTTCACCTATATGGACGCACCGGCCCTGGCCCTGTGTTAGGAGCACCTTGTCATCGAAAGGTACTGTCAACAGATGCGTCCTGCACAGGTTGGGGGACGGTTATGGAAGGCCGCTTGACCCGGGGTCTGTGGAAAGAACATCATATCTCTTGGCACATAAATTGCCTAGAGACATCAGCGGTACTGCTAGCCTTGACGGATTTTCTCCCAGACCTCAGAGGTTTTCTATATCATATTCTAGTTCATTCTAGTATTCTAGGCATTCTATATCATATTCTAGTTCGAAAAGACACTACGTCAATGTTCTCATACATAAACTCCCTCATACATCAGGGAGGTTCTGAGATCATACCATCTGTGCAGACTGGAACATCAGATCCTTCTATGGGCCGAGGGGAAGGTTCTCTCTCTGAGAGCACTTTATATCACTGGGCACCTAAATGTGGGAGCAGACATCCTTGTTGAGGCAGGGGCTGAGGCCCAGGAAATGGAGGCTGTACCCTGAGATGGTGCAGCTAATTTGGAGGAAGTTTGACCAGGCCAAAGATCTGTTTGCTTCACAAGAAAACTCACATTGTCCCCTCTGGTTTTCCCTCACTCATCCAGCTCCTCTGGGACTGGATGCCATGGTACAACCTTGGCCGAGGCTTCAGCTGTACGCATTAATAAATATTAATATTCAGTGGCTGCCTTCCATGCCCCGCTGAATGGAAGCTCGCTGGGAAGGCATAACCATTTACACATTTCCTCCGTGATACCCTGAGGATGAGGCCTCCGGCTCAGGTTAGAATACCTGCATGGGATCTAACCGTGGTGTTAGAAAGGTTATTCTAGGCAGCCTTTGGAAAATGGCATTTTTGCTGGCAATGTCGTCTCTCAAGAGAATAGGAGACTTACATGCCTTGTCGGTTGCTCCCTGTGAGTGAAGGTTATTCTTTACCCAAGACCTGGTTATGTATCTAATGTACCCAACAATGTGGCCCGGCCGGTAGTCCTTCAGGCCTTTTATCTTCCACAAGTGTTGGCTGAACAAGAGAAGTTCAGTTTTCTTTGCCCAGTCAGGGCCCTTGAGATATATTTCAGAAAGACATCTCAGTGGAGGAAATCTGACCAGCTTTGGTATGCTTCGGGCCCCCTATGAAGAGCTGCCTGGCTACCAAGCAGACTATAAGCAGGTGGATTCTTGAGGCTATCTCTATGGCTTACAAGGTGAGCGGGCTGCCTTCACCTCTGCCATTTAGAGCACATTCCACTCGAAACATGGCATCTTCAAGGGCGTTGTGGTCTGGGGCATCCCTCCAAGTTATATGTGATGCGGTGGGATGGTCCTCAGCACATACCTATGATAGATTGTATAGCCTGGAACTTCAGGGTCCACCTCAGGGTCACAAGCACTCATATCCTGAGCTGTGCCTTATTGGTTCACGCTAGGACAGACTTTTTCATCAGCATGGCGAAGTGGGCAAATCGTTTTCCAGATTATCGTCCGTGACGCAGCACGAGTTCCCTCAAAAGGGAACATCTCAGGTTACCCAAGTAACCATGGTTCCCTGAGAAGAGAACGATATGCTACGTCCCTTTGTCATGCCTCCTGCATACCTGGAAGCGGCATGCTTCAGTCAATCAGAAGGCTGACAACAGACAACTAATGTCTAATGCCGAATCCCTTTATAGCTTCCACATTCCACCGGCACGGGTCATTGGGATGGCACGGGATGACTTTGCACCAATCAAAATTAGACTAATTGCACACATGCTTCAGGAGCACTGACCCTGAAAGGATTCCCCAGAGTGTCGTCAGCAACGCAGCATCTCGTTCCTTTCTCAGGGAACCATCAGTTTGATACATTTGTAGATGCTTCTATTAAACATTAGTATAATTAAAAGGAATAATAGTAGTTATTAGTCTTTTACTGGCCTGTTTAGCTGAGCCATCCATGTAACAAACAGAACAAGTCCTGAAACTTGATAAAAGAACACATATTATACAGACACATGATATTTAGGGCCCTATTTTAACGATCTGAAATGCAAGTGTCAAAGCGCAAAGCGCAAGTAACTTTGTGGGCGGATCCCGGCGCTGTTGCTATTTTCCCGGCGGGATAAATGCCTCTTGCGCCTGGTACAAATCTAAAAGGGGTTGGTCTGAAGTAGCTTCATTATTCATAGGTGTGGTTTGGGCGTAACGTGAAATAAACCAATCAGAACGTCATCCAACATACCCTTTAAGAGCATGTGCGCATGTTGCATGACGGATTGTTATTTTTATGGCGCATTTTCGAGGCGCCCTTCAGAATCGGTTCACAGCAGAGGAGATCGATGTTCTCGTCAGGGCCGTAAAAGAAAGAGAATTGACATTGGGGATGGGACAAACCCACCCAAATCAATAGAAAAAAAAATGAGAAAGCTCAACTAAACTGGTAAGTTAAGAGTAAGGTTTTTAATGTACTTACATTATGGTAAAGGTGATTTCGCAGTCTTCAGATTTTTTTTCCTGGTTGAAGACGGACAAACTAATTTGTCAGATGTCCATATATACATATGTGTCTTGACATGTGTCCAGTATTGGGCAAACAGGTCTGATCCGTCATTACTACAATTTGCCTGAAAAATTTGGTTAAATGTGTAAGCTAGATTTATGCCTATTTTTCACATCTTCATGGACACCACAATGATTTCCCTCGTGTGGTAATATATTTCCTTGTTATAATGTATTATTTGCAAAAATAAAAACTGCTGCATCTGTGTTGATGAGAGAATCAAAGTGTATGCGCGTTGTGCACCCGCTACATGGCCAAGCATGCATGCTTAAAATAGCATTATGAACAACGCGCAACGCGCCACTGACTTCAGACCAGGTTTTTTCTGTTCAGTGGCGGAATTGTTTTCTGGAACTGCAAAATAGCACTAGGGAATGTTTGCGCCGAAACACGCCTCCTTTTTGCGCCGAAACGCCCAGGGAGTGCAAGTTCATTTCCTAGTTTACTGACGTGCGTCTGTGGAGGGAAAAGCCCGCTTTGCGCGGGTGCAAAATAGGAATGATACATGCGTACAAAGTCATTTGCGCCGGGTGCAAGATAGAGCCCTTAATCTTATTGGATGATTAGTTCATTGCATTTGATAGATTTTACTTAAAATAAAACATTTGCAATGGGTTTGTAAAAGCTGTTATTACGCATGTTTGGCCTGAGCTTTTATTATTTTTCCACTGTTCTGACGCTTCAAAAAGTTTTGTTTCTTCCATCACTAGACACTACAGTGCTGCTGAAGCAATCAGTTATGAATAATTTTTAAACTCATCTTTCACACACAAGAAAAAAAAACAAGCTTTGAACTACTGTTTAATTTAGACACACACAGACATAACAAATCAGTATATGAATCTCAACAACGGTGACAATCAATAAAATAGATAACCAGATCAACTCTGAACATAAAAAAACACGCTATTAAAATTAAACAAAAACAACAGCAAAAATAAAACCAAATAGTAAGAATTTAAGAAAACAACTGGACAATTCAGTGGCATAATTTATCCATGCTGCAATATATGTTGGGAGTCATGCATGAGTCTTGGCCTTTGCTGGTCTCCATCATGCACTGCGGCATGAAGCTTTTGATTGTCACCATTGTTGAGATTCATATGCTGGTTCATGATGTCTGAACACGATTAAGTATTCTCTTAATCAAAAGGCAACAAAAACTGTGAATGTGTGTAAACAATTTGATATCTTTTTGTAAATCCGTACTTCCCCTGGCACAATGTGATGATGTGAGTCTTTTGTTTATGTTTTGTTTATGTTAAAACACCCGCAATGTTGGAAACTGCACAATGTATTATTTTTATAATGGAGATGAACGTTCCTGTAAACTGTGCAATTGTTGAATAAAAAAAAATAAAAAATAAAAATAAAAAAAAAAGATTCTTGATGTCTGTGTGTTTCTAAATTAAACAGTATTTTAAAGCTATTACGATGTAGTTCAAAATGCTTTGACCACAAATTGTTTTTAAAATCCTTTATATTTTCTGGCTGTTATAACACTGATATATCTCTTTCTGTAGACTTTGATCATAATATAAAACATCACCCATATAATATTAAATTAGACTCTGAATGGGATCAGTGGATCAGGGGTTAGATGATGATTGTGACCATTAATAAATAACCAATGTCCTCTGATCAAGTTAAAGCAGCCAAAGAAAAATTAATGTTCAAAAAGTCAAGCGTCAAGAGCACAACTAAAGCACACACTGATCTCCATCATGGACACATCAAACAAACAATAAATCATCAACATCCAAAGCTCTGTTAATTCTCAATAAGAATTGTTGTAGATGTATGACTGAGATGTACAATCTAGTTAGTAATAGGTGACGCTGGTAATGCTTTTCGTGGAGTTGTTTAAACAGATCTTGAGAGTTTTAATGTCTTCTTTTACCTTCAGTTGATTTTCATCTAAGGCTGTGGCTGGAAATCGTCTCGGTTACGTATGTAACCCTCGTTCCCTGAGTGAGGGAACGGAGACGTTCCGTCGGAGGACGACGAATGGGGTTTCGCATAGAAAGCCTATCAACTTCGAGTATACAAAACGAGCCAATGGCAAAGAAATGCCATGGGTCTGCGGAATTTGCATGACGTAACTCCGCCCCACCTCGTGGGTATATAAGGAGGAAGTCCTGCATCTAGCAGATATGTTTCTTCGCTGAGGAGCCAAGACTGAGCTCAGGCGATCCCCGCGGTATACAGCGGAAGTGGCAAGAAGACGGAACGTCTCCGTTCCCTCACTCAGGGAACGAGGGTTACATACGTAACCGAGACGTTCCCTTTCGTTCGTCACTCCGAGTTCCGTCGGAGGACGACGAATGGGGTTACCAGTCTAATCACGCCACCTTCACAGCTGTCTTCCAGTGCCCTGCGTAAATCTGAGATCCCTGTCATACTGGACAAGTGGGACTCCTATTTAACACAGGAATACCAAGGTACACTGGGGAGCATATCCCAAGATATAGAGGAGTATGCAGGATATACCCAGCCCAACGGGGGGGGGGGGGGGGGGAATACACATGTGGGGGTAGCTCCGTAGAGGGACCATGCACACGGGAGGCACCTAGCCGACGCACAGGTTCAAAGACACTGGGTCGACGTCAGGAGTGCAGGAGGAACTCAGGGCTTTCGGAGAAGCTCACCTGAGGAAAATATCGCACGTATCCAGTCCGTGGAGTGGAATGGCGAGCAAGCGAAGACACCTGAGCGGGTCCTAATGCCGGCTGTTTGAAGCGAGCACACGAGAGGACACAGGCTCCACTCGGAGATTATAGAATCTGGCGAATGTGTTGGGTGTCGCCCAGCCTGCAGCTCTGCAGATGTCTGTTAGCGAGGCGCCATGCGCTAACGCCCAAGAGGATGCCACACTCCGGGTGGAGTGGGCCGTCACACCAAGGGGGCACGGTCGGCCTTGCTGCTGGTAAGCCAAAGCAATGGTGTCCACTATCCAGTGAGACAACCTCTGCTTGGAGAGAGCTCTTCCCTTCAGCTTCCAACCATAACAGACAAAGAGCTGGTCTGAGGTCCTGAAACTAGGGATGTCCCGATCCGATCAAGTGATCGGAAATCGGGCCCGATCACGTGGTTTCAGACTCGATCGGAATCGGACGTCACCTCCCGATCAGGACTCGGATATATTATATGTATATATTGGTACATGTATTCGTATTGAACCGTTTTGGTACGAGGCTTCCAGTTCGGTACGCATACAAACCAAACCAGGTCCTTGGATCATTTTTCCTGCCGACAAAATCCGCGCTGGCGTGAACACCACAACGTTGCGCAACATCAAATGACGAACGTAATGAAAGCGGAACGAAAAGGCGCTACTCATTATATTGTTCACTGACCGTTTATCAGTTTGGTTTGGACCAGCAACATAGATCTGTGCAGCGCGAGCCGATCTTGATCAAGCGACACTGTTACTACACAGCGCTATTAGAAATCCAGTGAATAAAGCATTTGAATTCGCCACTGAAGTAATAACATCGCTGCGAGATCTAATGAGAAGCATTCAAATTTCTCCGTTATTAACCGTAGATCTAAATATAAATATATTTAAATGTGATGACCAAAACATTATTTGTTCATCCTTCAAAGATTACCCCCATTTTTAAACCTGAAAGTTTGAAGATGTAGGAAAACTCAAACTTATTTAAAAATATTTTTTCTTTTAACAAATAAGAAATTTCTCTGGCATTTCTTTCTTTTTACTGTATTGAAAACGTACCGAACCGTGACACCACTGTATCTTATTGAACTGAACCGTGAATTTTGTGAACCGTTACACCCCTAATGTATATTCTCATCATTTTGCCGGGTATTTTAAAGTTGAGGTGCTATTTGTTTTTATATTAGACTTTTTTTATATATATTTACTGTTGCACTAAAATCCAAAAGTGAATAATTTATGTTATTTATTACTTGATTGTTCAAGCTACCACACAGAAGTGCTCTGTTTGTTAACAGAGTTTTTGAATGTTAAAATAAGGTGAATTAAATAACAAATAAGGAACATCCTGGATCTGTTTTTTTTCGCTCTTCTTTATTCTTTTTTTTAATGTAATATAGAAGTATCGGATCGGGACTCGGTATCGGTAGATACTCAAAATCAAATGACTCGGACTCGGACTCGAGGGCAAAAAAACCTGATCGGGACATCCCTACCTGAAACACTGCGTCCTGTCTACATAGGTGCGGAGAGCACGTACTGGACAGAGCAGTGCCAAGGCTGGGTCTGCCTCCTCCGGGGGCAGCGCTTGCAGGTTCACCACCTGGTCCCGAAAGGGAGTGGTAGGAACCTTGGGCACGTATCCAGGCCGGGGTCTCAGGATCACGTGAGAGTAAGCCGGCCCGAATTCCAGGCACGCTTCGTCAACGGAGAATGCGTGCAGGTCCCCAACCCTCTTAATAGAGGCCAATGCAACCAGGAGCACTGTCTTCATTGACAGGAGCTTGAGCTCCACTGTTTGCAAAGGCTCAAAGGGAGCATGCTGCAGGGCAGTTAAGACCACTGCGAGGTCCCAGGAGGGAACAAGAGGGCGGCGAGGAGGATGTAATCTCCTGGCTCCTCTCAGGAACCTGATGACCAGGTCATGCTTTCCCACAGACTTACCTTCTATGAAGTCATGGTGTGCGGCGATAGCGGCAACATAGACTTTCAGGGTGGAGGGAGACAGCCTTCGCTCCAACCCATCTTGAAGGAAGGAAAGCACGACGCTGATCGGGCATTTCCGGGGGTCTTCTCGGTGAGAAGAGCACCAGCTGACGAAGAGGTTCCACTTCAACGCATAGAGGTGTCTCGTGGACGACGCTCTAGCGGAAGTGATGGTAGCCACCACCGGAGGTGGTAGGGTACCCAAACCTACCTGGTCCCGTCCAGGAGCCAGACATGGAGGCTCCAAAGATCGGGACGAGGGTGCCACAGGGTTCCCCGTCCCTGAGAAAGAAGGTCCTTCCTCAGAGGAATGGGCCAAGGAGGTGCTGTCGCGAGGAGTATGAGTTCGGAGAACCAGGTCCTGGTGGGCCAGTAGGGCGCAACCAAAAGGACCTGCTCCTCGTCCTCCTTGACCTTGCGCAGGAGATGCGCAAGAAGGCTCACTGGGGGAAACGCATACTTGCGGCCCCGCGGCCAGCTGTGCGCCAGTGCATCTGTGCCGAGCGTGCCCTCGGTCAGGGAATAATACAGGGCGCAATGGGTCGAGTCGTGGGAGGCAAACAGATCTATCTGTGCGTCGCCGAACTGGTCCCAAATCAGCTGAACCGTCTGGGGATGGAGTCGCCATTTGCCAGGGAGGGGCTGAAGCCGCGACAGCTCGTCGGCTGCACAGTTCAGGGCTCCGGGAATGTAAATAGCACGAAGGGACCTCAGATGCTTCTGACTCCATATGAGGAGGTGGCGAGCGAGTTGCGACATACGGCGCGAGCGTAGACCACCTTGATGGTTGATGTACGCTACTGTGGCGGTATTGTCTGATCGGACCAGAACGTGTTGACCCCTGAGCAGCGCTCGAAAGCGGTGCAGGGCAAGGCGTACGGCCAGCAACTCGAGGCAATTGACATGCCAGAGGCGCTGGGGTCCTGTCCAGGAGCCCGCGGCAGCATGACCATTGCACATGGCACCCCAGCCCGTGGCGGAGGCATCTGTCGATACGACAACATGCCTCGTAGCCTGTTCTAGGGGGACACCGGCCCTGAGAAAACTGAGGCTCGATCACGGGGTGAAGGTCTGACGGCAGCTCGAAGTAACTGGTACTCGGAGCGTGCCTTGTTGCCATGCCCACCTCGGTACTCGGTCGCGAAGCCAAAGCTGAAAATAGCAAAATAGCGGTCTCATATGAAACAATCCGAGCGGCGTTGCCACGGCTGCAGATGCCATATGCCCCAGGAGCCTCTGAAAAAGTTTCAGTGGAACCGCACTCTTGTCCTGGAACTGTCTCAGACAAGTCAGCAGTGACTGCGCGCGCTCGCTCGTAAGCTGCGCGGACATGGCGACCGAGTCGAAACCATGGCGACCGAGTCTCCCGAAAGGGAGAACCCCGTACTGGTATGCCTGCCCCTCGAAAGCAAACCGGAGGAACGGTCTGTGTCGAGGAAGAATGGAGACATGAAAGTAGGCGTCCTTCAGGTCGATCGCTGCAAACCAATCCTGGGGCCGCACGCATTTGAAAATGCGTTTGGCAGTGAGCATCTTGAACGGCATCCTGTGTAAGGAGCGATTCAGCACGCGCAGGTCCAGGATTGGCCGTAACCCACCGGTTTTCTTGGGGACAATGAAGTAAGGGCTGTAGAAGCCGGACCTCATCTCGGCTGGAGGGACAGTCTCGATTGCACCCTTCGCCAGCAGGGTGGCAATCTCGGCTCTCATGATAGGGGCATTGCCACCGACCAAAGTGGAGCGAACTCCCCTGAAGCGGGGAGGAGACCGCGCGAACTGAATCGCATAGCCGAACCTGATGGTGCGTGCGACCCAGCGGGACAGACGGGGCAGCTCTAGCCAGGCTCCCAGGTACTGAACCAGCGGGGTCATGCGGGCAACAGGCGTCCCCCCGGAGGGGCAGCGAAGCGGAGTAACTGGCCCAGACGTCGGTGGCATAGCGGCCCGATGTGGGGGCACAGTTAGGCTCCGCGCCCGAACAGAGGAGGCCAGGGAAGGACCAGCATTCCACGGGGGCGTGCTCTGTCGGGGGTCTGGCGTGTCAACCGCCTCTGGGACAGAGGGGGACGAGGAAGCGTGGCTTGTGGGCGGCACTCTGTGTCGTCCGAGAACTCTGTGAGCTCAGAGAAGAGAGGTTTGTTTCTATCTTTAACCAGTGTGAGGTGCCGCTCACCCGTGGGTGAGCAGCGGTTTTCGCTGGAGAAAAAGAACAAAAGATTCTCCCCCGGCCCTCCACCGGGGGAAGGAGTGGTCCTGCTACCATCTCCTGGGAAACAAACATCATCTCTGAGCAGCCCGTCTCAGGAGCGCCGCTTAGCCTGGCGTTTAGCGGGGGGCGGGGCTGGAGAGGGCTGTGGCGCCTTCCTGCGACCTCCTCCGCGCCGTGGCCTGGGTGGAGGCTGCTGCGTAGGCCGGGCGGGAGGGGCGGGAGCCGCAGGAGGGCGCCCTCGGCGGCGAGCAGGCTGAGGATTCTGCCCGACCAGGCGGGTGGAGGCAGCAGCGGGCCGGCGGGGCAGAATATGCTTAATGGCCTCAGTTTGCTTTTGCACGGTGGAGAACTGGTGGGCAAAGTCCTCCACCGCACCGCCGAAGAGGCCGACCTGGGACAGGGGCGCATCAAGCAGACGAGTCCGCTCGGAATCCCGCATGTCAGCCAGGTTCAGCCAGAGATGTCTCTCCTGGACCACAGCTGTGGACATCACCAAACCCAGGGAGCGCGCGGTAACCTTCGTCGCCCGGAGGGCAAGGTCGGTCGCGGCGCGCAGCTCATTAAATAGACCTGGGTCTGTCCTGCCCTCGTGCATGTCTCTCAACATTTGGGCCTGATAGACCTGGAGAGTGGCCATAGCATGCAGAGAGGCGGCTGCCTGTCCCGCGGCTCTGTAGGTTTTAGCCACCATTTTAGAGGTGAAACCACAGGCTTTGGAGGGGTGCTTAAGCTCGCCACGAGAGGAAGCACTCTGAGGACACAGTTGCATCGCAACAGAGCGTTCGACTGAGGGAAGCCCAGTGTACCCACGAGCAGCTGCGCCATCGAGGGGAGGAAAGGCGGATGAGACCAGCGAGCGGTCCCGAGAAGACAACGGGGTCTTCCAGGACTTCGAGATCTCATCATGCACGTCCGGGAAGAAAGGTATTGGGGTTTGCCGTGGACGCGGGTCGGCGGCTTGGCCCAAAAACCAATCATCGAGGCGCGAGCTCTCAGGGCAGGGTGGTGGCCGCCACTCAAGCCCGATGCTCGCAGCCGCCCGGGAAAGCATGGCTGTCATCTCCGGATCCGATTCAGGCACAACCGTATGCACACCAGAGGGTGGCAGCTGTGCTGAATCTTCACTTCCAGAAGATTCAAACCCACCTTGTGATGCTGCTACAGACATCAGATCATCCTCTGTAGCTTCAGCCGAAGTACACGGGCCACCCGAGAGTAGAACCGCGGAAATCGACTGTTCACTAGCGTGCACCGTCATGCAGGGGGGTTTGACGCGTGGACAGATAGTCGGCGCTTTTTGCCAAACCGTAACCCTCAGATCACCCTGGCCACCAGCCGAAGTAGCACCCCGCGAGGGGGCACTAGATCGGGGTGTGGCAGAGGGGACTCTTACGAGCTCATTGAGTCTCGATTGTAATGACGCGATGGTCATGTTCTCACAGAGAGAACACGAGTCATCCACGAGCGCCGCTCTAGCATGCTCAATGCCCAAACACACTAGGCAACGCTCGTGCCCATCAGAGTCCGAAACCGATCTGCCGCAACCAGAAGTACACGGGCGAGGCATCTTTAAAAAGACGTGCCGCGTGCAAGCTCTTTTGTGAGAGAGAAACACTCAAGTGTTGAAGCGACCGGGGAGACACACACTCTCTGGCAAACCACTGCACAGATAAGCAGGAAGCGCGCGCCCCGCCGGAGATCGCCGTCACACCAACACTGAGGAACTCGTTTGTAAAGCTGACAATACAGAGATGGCTTGTGGAGTGAAGAAATAAACTTGGCTCCGAAGCGAAAACATATCTGCTAGATGCAGGACTTACTCCTTATATACCCACGAGGTGGGGCGGAGTTACGTCATGCAAATTCCGCAGACCCATGGCATTTCTTTGCCATTGGCTCGTTTTGTATACTCGAAGTTGATAGGCTTTCTATGCGAAACCCCATTCGTCGTCCTCCGACGGAACTCGGAGTGACGAACGAAAGGGAACAGTTAGTTTTGTTTCTCTTTTTTTCTGTTCTTGTTTCTTCTCCTTCCTTCAGTGATTTTGATTGTTATCAGCAGGTGGTCATCAGTGTCTGCGTTTACTTATTTATTTACATTCACTCTCTCAAGTGGACTCCTGGGACCCAGGTATAGAATTTTGCATATGTCATTACATGTTACCCCAAGAACACATTAATATGCAAAATAGTAACACAGTCTCATCCCAAGAAGTCATATATTGACGTCTTGGGACGTCTTTTGACCATACGTCAATATCCGCCTTTTTAGGGTACCCTTAAACGTCGGTTATATGACGATCCTGGGACGTCATACAACTGACGCTTTACCTTTAACGTCAGTTAGGTGACGGGGTAGGTTTAGGGGTAGGTTTAGGTCTGGGGTAGAGTTAGGATCCGATAACGTCATCTAACCGACGTTTAAGGGTACCCTAAAAAGGCGGATATTGACGTATGGTCAAAAGACGTCCCAAGACGTCAATATATGACTTCTTGGGATGAGACTGCGCTGAAAATAGATACTGTGTATAGATACATTTTACTGAATGGGGCTATACATTTATGGCCATTTTACCCACATATTGCAAAGTAAAGTATAGGGGAGAGTGGGGTACTTTTATTATAATTTTTTTTTTTATTTTATTTATTTTTTTTAACTTATGTGTTCATCAAGATCAGAGAAAATTAGGCAGAAGTATAATGAAAGTATCTAAAGTAATTTCAGAATGTTTTACATTGCTTCTTATGGTGCTTGGTGCTTATGGTGCTTATGGTGCCATTTGGTATGGCTCGCTTTGCCACTTTTCCGAGGAGGGTCCAGCTGCGGCTTGGGCGTTCCCGTAATGACACAAGAAAGCCCATCGGGCGTTCCTGATAGCGTTTCATCGTCCAATCACGAAGAGTTTCGCAAGTCACGCTGGGACTGATCTCATGAAATAGCGTATGTATGACACGCCAATTCGTATTTCCATTTTTGGCGTGCTATCAACACGCATAATCGCTTTTCAGCGTGTTTATGAACGCTGTTGACTTAACGTACATTACTGTATATATAAATATATGACCTACCCCAAACCCGTCCCTAAACCTACCCGTCACTGGGGTCAATACCATTTATGAGTCTTCCCCTACCATCCTAGGAAAAAAAATATCGCTTGCCAGATGTAGATCTACACTAGGACATCAATAACTCAATAACTGGAGAATGTTGTTATATTAAAATTCTGTTAGAGAAAAACTAACGGTGTTGGCAGTTTGCAGTTCAGCAGAAGAGGCGAAGAAGAAGGTGGCGTTTCAGTCTGCGAAAACGGGAACCCCCACCAGCACGAGAACACCCATTTGTGGCCGCAGTCGGATGTTATTGACTTTTCCACTGCATGGTACGGCTTGGCACGGCTCTATAAATCCACCCAATTTGAAGCTGTACTAAACTGTGGAAACTGCAGTTATATAAAAATAGAGTTCCTGTGGCTCAATTTACCCTGGGGTAAATTGATCCGAGTCAGTGGGTAATTTGCATCATAGGTGTAAACTGAACATTCGAACTGAATCTGAATCAAACCCATGTGAAATTTTAAAGATAATTTACCTCTTTTAAAAAATAATTTAATAATCAAATTTCCTTTTAAATAGTCATGTTTCTTTTCTTAACTTAACATAAAACCAACCAAATGATGTAGAAATTTTGATATCTTTAATTGATTGCATTTCTGAACACCAGTTGTAAGCTAACCATCCCAAAAACAAACTAAACAGAGAGTTTGCTGTGTAAAATTAAATTAAAATTAAATTAGAATTAGAATGAATAAATGTCACTGAAACTAATAAACATGGTAACACTTTATTTGAAGGGGTGTGCATAAGACTGACATGACAGTGTCATAAACATGACATAACACCTGTCATGAACATGAAGGAGTCTTTATGAATGTTTATGACTGTTGTCATTAAGTGTCATTCGGTAAATTATGACACTTTTAATGCAAAGTTGACATTGTTTAAAATGTCTTTGTTATGACAACTAGACATTAACAAAGACAAAAAATGTCTTTGTTATGACAACTTGACATTACCCAAGACAAAAATGTCTTGATTATGACAACTTGACATTAACAAAGACGGAAATGTCTTTGTTATGACAACTTAATATTAACCAAGAAATCATAACCTGTCAACCTGTCACAAATATGTCATAACAGGTCTAATTATCAAACTTCAAGCATTTTGCAGTGTAATAACCCTTAATGACATCTTTATAACTAGTACAATGTGTTCCACTTTACTTGAGGACAAGTAAAATATTCATGACACAGTTATAATGGTGTCATGACGGCCAAAGTTGTCACAGGTTGACAGGTTATGATTTCTCGGTTAATGTCAAGTTGTCATAACAAAGACATTTCTGTCTTTGTTAATGTCAAGTTGTCATAATCAAGACATTTTTGTCTTGGGTAATGTCAAGTTGTCATAACAAAGACATTTTAAACAATGTCAACTTTGCATTGAAAGTGTCATAATTTACCGAATGACACTTAATGACAACAGTCATAAACATTCATAAAGACTCCTTCATGTTCATGACAGGTGTTATGTCATGTTTATGACAGTGTCATGTCAGTCTTATGCACACCCCTTCAAATAAAGTGTTACCATAAACATTTTAGTCAAAAGGCTCTTGGCATTGTAGTTTTTCTGACATGTTAGGCCATTAGGGACTACAGGTGGAAAGATACATATAATTTGAGCATCTTGTGGTTCTTATCAGAAGGATTTGGTGTAATTGTTTTTCCACTTCCTATCAAATAAACAAACAAAAAAAAAAACTAACAAACAAACAAACAATGATGAACTAAACCGGTTGCGTAATATTACATTTAAAAATGTGCTTTGATGTAACAGCCATAACATCTGTTATGCAAATTTGTACTTTGACAAGCCAAAAACAGTTTTTAAAGTAAAGTAAATGGGTGTCTTACCCCTCCCATGTGTTTCTCTCTTTCACAGTCTGGTGGAAATGATGGGTGGTTTCAAAATATATATGTGTACATGACAATAAAAGTGTACGGTTGCCAAGATAAAGAGGGTGGGTCAACTTACCCACTGGCTCATCTTACCCCACTCTCCCCTAGATCAATTAATTCCATTATATCTATCTTTACACAAAGTTTGTTATATATTGGTGAATAAAAAAAAAATCCCATTGTTTTTGCATATACATGTAATTCCATGAAATTTAATTTTTTTAAACAACTTGATCCTGGTGTCCACTACAGAGGGAATAGCATATATAGGCTAACATACAATGTTTTTTTTTTTCCTATTTGATTCAATATGCTCTAAACAATATAATGACATAGAAAAATGTTTTGGTACTCAGGAGATAAATAAAATGTGTACTGTTTACATGATTCCCAATCATTTCCACTATTTCACGATTTCTACTATTTGTACATGGCTTTACCTTTTTATTTAAATGTTGTAATTAGCCATTCATTTAATTTGATCTGTGAATCAGATTTGTTATGAGTTTCTTATCAAAAACATGTTTCTAAGGGCACAACAGACAGCATTCTGTTTTTACTAAGTTATCTCCTGCTCTGCATAAGCCACTCCCATAAGAGCTGTTCAAATTAATGCAGGGCATATACTTACTGTAGCTACATCGAGCATGTAAGACTCCAATAAAATTATTATGTAATTATTCCCTCACGAATAAATCTCTCAGTGAGAACTGTCAGTGTTTATTATGACAGGCTACACAATATCATAATGGTATTTTCAAATTAATTTTTAAATTATTATTATTTTAAATTATTGTTGCAGCAGTAGTAGCTAGGAGTGGCTGGTACGGACTTTAAGTATCACCTCCGCTTAAAAATATGCAATTTAATCCTGTTTACATGAAATAAAACCCGCCTCCCGACTCCCGAGCAGGTTTAAGCTTACGGACTTGTTACGGACTAATTTTTGTGTGAACTATCCCTTTAAGAAAGGGTGGCAACAACAGAGATCTGATGTGGTCAAAGACTCAATAAAATGCAATCTAATCCTGTTTACATGAAATAAACCTGCTCCAAAGCAGGTTTGAGCTTACGGACTTGTTTCTCGAGCAGGATGAGCTTCGAAGAACCTAACAATCCTGTATCATGTCAAATCGTCAACAGTAAAATCCAGATAAAAGTGAGTAATCCACGAATGAAGAACGGACCCCAGGTGAGGATGATTGAAATGATTTACTGTTACTGAGATTGTCTGCCCTCTAGTGGACATGAAAATGGCTTGCATCACACAGAAACAGGTGATTTTACAAAATAATACAGCAAATAGTCTTATTGTAAATAATGTAGTGTAATCACAACTCTCTAACGTTTAGAACCTTTATGAGAAGTGCTCACTGTGTATGTATTGAACAGTTCATTTTTGAGATGCACCAGAAATGATTTAAGTCTATAGGTATTTCTTTAAAACGATTTTTTTAACAGTAAGTACATTTTACATTTAGAAATTAGTCAAATTAATTTTGTCGATGTAATACACATTTTAAATTCCAACATGAACTTTAAAATTATTTGCTGAAACACTGAACTGCTCTGCATGAAATGTGCTATAAACTGCCTAAAGCAATAATTGTTGTATTGTTGTCAAAGATATTACAGATGTGCACAGAAAAGCTCTCGTCCACATGCATGTTCCCTAAACACGTTACACACGGATATGCTAATCGTGTTGTTACCAGGCAGTGCTAATGACTTAATCATATGAATGTAAGTGTGTGATGTTTGCATGCTAATATAATATCAACACACCTCGAGATATAGCAATGAATTAATGTTTTATTCTAAACAGAATATATCAGTCCCTTATTTGTACAAAAATACCTGAAAAGGTTACAGTTAGAATGTGTAAGCCATTCAGCTATTTACAGAACCAAACAGAACACATTATCAGTACAGAATCTGAAAAGAAGAAACCTTTTTTTCAACCCAATTTTTTGTTTGTTTGTTTCATTCCCTGAAATACATAGATTCATACTTATTTCTATTTTACTTGCATTTACGGTCATGGTATTATATATATTGCATTGAGAAGACATGCATAGCTCAGGAAATATTACTGATCGTTGGGAAACATTCTGATAAATTATGCAGTGGAAAAAGTCACAGAAGTTCTGCTCTGCATTACAGTGCACACATTACATACGTTATATGTTGCTATGATTCATGACAAGAGGAATAATTCAAATCAGATCCACAAAGTTACACATTAAGTAGTCTACATGTTGTTCATTAGAAATGACTACTTGTGTATAATGCAATAACATGAACGCTGTAATAAAAAGCAGGACCTCCTCTTTCCCTCGTGACACAAATCCTTTAATAACCTGAGTAAGAACACCCTCTCAGGTCGACATTAGTGAAGAGAGAGAGGATGGGCTGTGGGGTTTTGAGGCACCTGATATGCATATGCTAAAATATTTTTTAATATTAAATATTAACTTTGCTTAAATATTAAAAGTCTGTCATTATTTATTCACCTTTGTGTCATTCCAAATTCTTGCATGGAACACAAAAGGAGTTATCTAGCAGAACGTCCAAGCTTCTCTGTTCAATACCATTCACTGTATGGGGGAAAAACAGCTTGAATGATTTGAGAGAGAGTAAACTATTCCTTTACTTCACCCAAAAATGAAACAGTGGAAGCTATATGATACAAGAGAGTCAATCCAGACAAAACTAGAATATCTTGAAGGCTAGCGTTTCGTCAAATGGGGAATCAACAACAGAGATCTGGTGTGATCAAAGACTCAATAAAAAGAAGTACACCGTTAGTTTAATAAAAAGAAAAATACAGAGAAGTCTTGCTGGTCCACAGGACCATTTTTAAACAACCTCCACTTCAACCCTGAGCAACCCAGTTACATTCATTTCTTTTAAATATAAAAATGACATTTATTTCTTTCACTGATAAACTCTCAACAGATCGCACACTTCGCAAATGCTGCTACCAGCTCCGACAACACTGGGGAAAATGCAAAGAAATTCTGTCTTTGATTCATATTAAAGAAACATTTCTATAATATCTACAAGGCATACATTTGTTAGCGTTTTCATAATAAGAGTATTTGTGAGAATAAGTGAGTTTTTTTTAAAACAGCAATTTAGCTTAATAATGACCTTCAATGACAAAGTCCAGTTTTCCATCAGCTCGATGCAAACACAACACATTTTTTTAGGTCAATAAGCTTGACAAAGCAACATAAAATAGAATAGATTCAATATTTACACACTTAACCAACTAATAAAAAATGTACTAAAATAAGTCAAGTTTCTTCATTGTATATGCCATTTTTGAGAAAGAAAAAAAAAAAAAAAAAAAAAGAATGCATCCAAAAATTCAGTGTGGTATCTACAAACTTGAACAACATGAATGGAGTGTGTCCTGTTAAGTTACATGATATATTTAAAAATGAAACAATGCTGCAAATGAAATTAAGTTGTACGGACAACGTGATTGAAGTGTATTACTGTGTTAACACAGAAATGACGCCCCGAGTATTTGGATTGTGAACAGACATTCTGCTTACACTCACTTTAGACGACAGCCAATTAATAGAGAGGTAGGCTAAGCGCTAATGCAACTCAGACTACCTACAGATCAATTTTACTCACACAAGCGATTCACCAGTAACATATAGCAAACTTCCTCTCTGGCAAAATCCAAAAATCATCTTTTCACTTGTTAAATGATTTCAGAACAAAAACATATACCCTCCCAACTCAATACATCCATCTGTCTGAACCAGGCGGAAAAATTCCTGTCATACTTTTACACTAGAAATAGCCCAGACAGCAACATAGTGTCGGCCCACATCCGGCCCATGTCTGGGCCGTGTGGAATCCAGATGTGGGCCGGATCTGGCCCGACACAGAATATGCTAATCAATAACATCGTAACTGAAAGTTAGTTTAGTCCTTGGCTGACTGATTGTATAGCTTCACTTATCCAACCCTGAAAAATAAAGACAACAATGTCAAAGCTTGTGTGAGTATGCATTTATGTGCTTGCTTCTTTTGGTGAACGTAAGACCCACCCAAACTGCAGCTAAATCAACACTGACATACTCAACCTCAAACAAGGCTTGAACTAACTTAACGGACACTGAGAAAGAAATTCAAGTGAATAATAATAGCGCTGACTTAAGCCCTGCAGACTATTTCTGTGGTTATCCAATGAGGTCTAAGTACTACCTTATTACACGGTTCTCTAAAATACTGATTGGCCAATCTCTTCCTTGTCACGTAATCAAAAAGTTTTGATAAATCAATATTTCACGTCCATTTATTTGATTTGCTTTTTAGCCGTGTAATAAGAGTCATAATGTACAGTCATTAAACCCCTTTGTTTCAGGATCGGCCTTTTGCGCAATATTTTTGTGATAAAAGCCAGCTGATTGTACATTATCCCTAATGAACCGACAGAAAAATATATGTATCCTAGAATACATCTATGAACTGGGTTAAAAGACACAAACAGCTTAATGTTACTTTGTGACAATTAAAACTACTCACGACCATGTGGAAATTAATAGACCTTAATCGTGTAGACACCATAGTTCAATAAACATGAATGGAAATAAAGCTGTCAGGGATATATGTACAATATTCTGTTTAATGGGTTGCACTGTCTTAATGTCCTATATAATGTGTTTTTACGTTTTTGTTCACTGGAAACTTTTTTCTTCAAGATAATGCCGTAGCAAGAGACACAACAGTACAACCCACTGAACAGACTGTACTGTATGTCTACCATAAGATCCATGAAGATGGTGTTCTAGAGTGGGATACTGAAGAAGAATTAGTGTTAAAAGGTTCAAGAAAGGGGGTCCTGTTAACTGAGGTCTGAAAAATTCACAAAAATGTGGAAGAATAGTATCAAACAGCGCTGAGAAAAATAAAACTATGAAACAAAATTTCAAGTAATCAAATCCAGATGAATAAATACATTTGTTGAAGCAATACTTAAAAAATAATTGCGTCGTTTGCATTTATCTATATACTGGTTTCTGGGTGACCTTGGAGACATGGTGGCTATGCCCTCTCAATCTAGTTTAATACAATATAGATACTAAATTCAAGGCTCTTTCTTTACATTGCGTCACAAGTAAAAAAAAAAAAAAAAAAATCTTTACACGTCCGTTGTACCATGGAAAAGGCAGATTAGAAATTTGAACCCCGTCGTTCTGTGGGTGTTCTTAGCCCGGGCTTCACAGTGTGCTGTCCTCGAAACAATCTTTCGAAATATGGAGAGAAAAATAACAACAAACCGGACTGGAGGTGGGGCTGATGATGACAGCAGTTATAAAGATTCCAGTTTGTTGATCTACCTCCTGATAGACTGCGACCCACAGCGAAGTTCCCAGCGGAGGGTTTAGTGGTTAATTTTCACTTAACTCAACAGACTCCTTTTTAAAATCAAGGCACCGTTCCTAAAGGATGTGGTGGTGATGTCAGGCCATGTTTACTCACGTTTGAAGGAATAGTTGAAAGGAACCTTTATGTCCTTCACAAACTCATTTCTGTTGATTTTGTTTGTGATTTTGATAAATAATAATCATTATCAGCATTTTTTTACTCAGGAAGCGAGCGTAGGCTAGACACAAGTTTGGCCAGAGTTTAAGAATGTCAAAATCATAACCAGATTAATATTTTCATGGTCTTGGTCTTAGGAGCATTTGGACTCGGTCTTGACTCAGACTTAACTCTTTTCTGGTCTCAGTCTCGACCCTCTCCAGGTCTTGGTCTTGACTCAGACTCAATATACTCATATAAGTCTTGGCCTGAACTTAAATGAGCTGGTCTTGAATAAGACATTGTCGCATGGCTTCAAAAGACTTGATATAGTAGATGAGTCAAATTTAAAACCTTCATGATGTTTTTTGTCCTTTTTGTAAACTGACAGCCGTGGTACAGTTAATATGGCAAATACAAATTTCTCCATTTTACGGAAAAAGACATCATATGTCTTACGAAAAAAGTCAAAAGTCATATGATTTTGGTACAACAGTAGGGTGAGTAAATAACCCAATTTAATTTTCTGAGGTTAACTATTCCTTGAAGGAGTGAAACTTCTTGGTGTGGCCAGTAGAGAGTGCTGCAGGTTATGTTTTGTGATGGGGAAGAACTATACATGAAAAAAAAAGGCCAAATGCATGTATGCATGAGAGTTCTGTGCTCAAGCAAGACGATGAGCATATAAAAAAAAACAGTATATCTAAATATTCTAATGACTACAGATGAAAAATATAGAAAGCGCAATTTTTACGGAAAAGTCTTTTCACAGTACTGAAACCACCGGCTGTCTACATCTCACAGGACATTGTAGAATCAAACCTGCTTAATTTATGAAAGCAACAATTGCTATAGCTTGGTTGTTCCTGGTTCATGAGTGCAAAATAAAATCAAATATGTGTTCTAAGAGTGTTCTGCTGGTCTCCCCAAACCACTATCGCATCTGCACAATTCAGACCGCGGATCCTGAAAACTCCCTCTGGATTATTTTTGATTGTCCTGAGAACCTGCTCTGGCCACGGTCGAGTGTGCAGGTGGCTGAGAGGTTCATCAGCGCTAACACACAAGCTTTATTTCCTATATATCTTGCTGGTCCTGTTTGTTGTTTTGATTTTCTCTCTTCTTGATAGAGAGGGGCTCTCGCAGTGTGCTTTTCTCCAGCCCAGCAGCACAGCATTACACCACAGCACACGCCATCTTAGTGTTTTAGTGTCTTTAGGCGGAATCAGGCATATGGAGGTCATAAGGCCACAGTGGTGCAAGGGTGTTTAAGTTTGCAAGGCAGAACTCCTCTGTTCAGCGTGTAGAACTCCACCAACTGGATCAGGTCCTTGAATTTGGTGGCGCCATCATCGAGGCTCAAAAACATTTGACCGTCTTCTTCACACTGGAAAAGGGACGATTAGTCAGTCATTTATAAAAACATTTTATATGTGCAGATGCCGTTTCATGCATTCTGAAATGTGTCAAATGTTGCAATCTCAATTAATACAATTCAAATACGAAAATATTCTAAACCGTTGGGATTCTGCAGACAGTTTTCTCAACTGGCGGCACTACCATTTGCAAAGATTCTGGCTGAGCATGTTAATTGAAGTCATGCTGACATGTTTACAGCCAGATACCTGATTAATAACACAGTTTAAAAGGCACAACCTTTTGAAGTTTAACTATATTGCACTCCTAGAGTATTGAGGATTGTAACAGGCACAGCAAAACAAAAATGGACGTTATGAGCAGCGGGCTGTGCGCTTTTAATGCAATACTTGAGAAGAGTGTTTTTTGTCACATTCATTCTCAGAAAGTTAAAAGGGGTTTTCAGTAAATGTAATGCATTTTAATTTTGTTTCAAGGAATACTAGATGTGGCGAGGGGGGCGTGGTCTGCAACGGGAGAGAGAGAAAGGAGCCGAGTGGTACGTAGGTAGGTCAAGTGCAAATGACGAACGCCTTATTGCAGTAATTGGCGTGGAGAGACCGTTTATAAGCCGTGCAGGAACAAGAGAGAACGAGAGAGAGATGGACTGAGGACTCGTATGATGGACTGGAGAGAAAGCTGAACGCAGAGAGAAAGCTGAGCTCTCATTATTTGGACTGTTTTGTGCCGTAGCGTGTGCCGCGTTGAATGCGTTTTGTGCACGCCTTTTGTTTGTTTGGTTTCATTTTAAAAAAAGGTACTAGCCCCAGTCACGCTGACCCTTCTCTTCTTCCTTCCAAACCCTTGAACCTCATCACACTGGTGCCGAAACCCGGGAAGGAAGAAGAACGCCGCCGCTGTCATGCAGGAACGCCGTTTGTGGACATCATACAATTGCTCGTGGGTCTTCACCAGGAGCAACATCAAGCCCTGCTGGGCATAAAGGAGGAACAGGAGCGTCGGTTTGAGGCACTCCTCCGAGCCCAGCAAGAAGACCGCGAGCTGTTCCGGAGCTAGATAGACCGGGAGGTTCGGGCCACCCAAACCCCACCAACTCCAGCCACAGGCCCTCAAAATGACCCTGAGGCGTTCCACAACCTCTTCGAGAGGTCTACTGAGGCCTGGGGCGGCCCGCCCTCGAACTGGTCAATGCGGCTTATACCTCTGCTCTCCAGAGAGGCACAGGTGGCCGCACAACATCTGCCAGTCCAGAACCTCCTGGTCTATGAAGACCTGAAGCGCGCCATCCTGCAGCGGGTTGGCCGGAGCCCAGAATAACATCGGCAGAGGTTCAGATCGCTGGACCTCAGGGAATCCGGCCGACCCTTCGACATGGCGCAAGAGCTCCGGGACTCCTGTCACAAATGGCTGATGGTCGAGGAAAGCGACGTCGAGGGGATCATCGATAAAGTGGTGCTGGAGCAGTTCGTGATGTGGCTCCTGAAGAAGACCATGCAATGGGTCCAGTGCCTCCGCCCAACGTCGCTGAACCAGGCCATCCAACTTGCGGAGGACCAGACGGTGGCGTGCCCAGGGGTCGGCGAAACCCTACCAGCCACTTATGTCTCTCTCTCCCTCATCCCCTGTGTTTTTCCCCACTTCTTCTCCCTCTAAACCTGTTCCACTCCTCAGGTCCCGAGGAGGGTTCACGGCAGAGCCAATCGCTGCGTACACGGGGAGGTGGTGAACTATCCTTTAATGTCGGTGGCTATTCAATTTTGGGGACAAAAGCATAATGTAGAGGTGGCAGTTAGTCCGTACCTCCAACATCTGCTAAGTTTGGGGACAAATTGGCCAGGTTTGAGTATATTACTGGGGTATTTATGTGCAGATGTCTCTTGGACAAAAAGGGAGCGGGGAAAGGGAGCGGTCGCTCAGGTGGAAGAAGCAGGGACCTCTAGGAGCTGAGCCAGGGGCTGAGCTCTTGAACGGAGGAACCTTACTAAGAGCAATGATTTTCCCCTGGAACAGTCCCAGGATGAAACGCTCAAAAATGCTTTTAAACAGGTCCGTACTATCGACAGACAGCTTCTCCAACCAGGTCGACCGCTCTCATATCCTTATTTTGCTATTTTAAAAGATAAGTTGTATCGGGTGACCAAAGACACTCAGTCAAAACAAGATACAACTCAGTTGTTGATACCAAAAAGCCGTCGGGAAATGCTTTTCCAAGCGGCTCATTGTAAACCTATGGCCAAGCATTTGGGAAAAGCAGCAAACCTTAATCATCTAATGACCCGATTTTTCTGGCCAGGCATTCACGAGAACAAGCGCAGGTGGTGCACGTCTTGTCGTGAATGTCAGTTTGTGAACCCAACGGCCAATCCAAAAGCACCATTGTGCCCACTCCCCCTCATGTAGGTCCCCTTCGAACGAATTGCCATGGACCTCATTGGGCCATTAGAACGATCTGCACGGGGGCATTAGTCCTGGTGGATTATGCAACGCGATACCTGGAGGCAGTGCCTCTCCGCAATATTTCCGCAAAGAACCTGGCGGGCGCGCTGTTTCAATTTATCTCGGAATCCCGAAAGAGATTCTCACCGATCAAGGCACGGCATTCATGTCAGGGACAATTTGCGACATTTACGAATTATTGGGCATTAAATCGATCCACACCAGCATCTATCACCCACAAACAGACGGTCTGGTGAAACGATTTAATCGCACGTTAAAAACCATGATTCGGAAGTTTGTGCAGGAAGACGCCAAAAATTGGGATAAGTGGTTAGAACCCCTCTTGTTCGCTGTACGCGAGGTCCCCCAAGCCTTCACACGGTTTTCCCCCTTTGAGCTTCTCTATGGCCGTCAACCCCGCTGTGTGTTTGATGTCCTTAGAGAGACTTGGGAGGAGGGACCTTCGAACAGTAAGAATGAAATTCAATATGTCCTGGACCTGAGAACAAAACTCCACACTTTGGGGCGGCTCTCTATGGAGAATTTGTTACAGGCTCAGGACAAACAAAGTCAGCTGAACAACAGGGGAACTAGGTTACATGAATTTGCACCAGGAGATAAAGTACTTGCATTGCTTCTAGCTCTAAATTACTCGCTGGAGTAAGTGGCAAGGACCATTCAAGGTCACACGGCGAGTTGGGGATCTCAATTATGAGGTAGTTCGAACAGACAGGAACGGGCACATCAAATTTATCATCTCAATCTCCTTAAAAGGTGAAAGGAGGTAGAGTCAGTGATGCTGGCGACGATAGTGAGTGGAGAGGAGGATCTCAGACCAGAGGTGAACACAAAAGCTCAATCACTCGCGCTGGCACCAGGAGGAGACCACCTCTCACCCTCCCAGCTCACTGACGTGGCCAATTTGACGGGTTGGCTACAGGCTGAATGGCTCCCCAGCCTGAGTCAGGCGGTGGGGGTATATGTCACGCTCTGTAACGGGAGAGAGAGAAAGGAGCCGAGCGGTACGTAAGTCAGTCAAGTGCAAATAACGAACACCTGTGTCTTATTGTAGTAATTGGCGTGGAGAGACCGTTTATAAGCCGCGCTGGAACGAGAGAGAATGAGAGAGAACGAGAGAGAGAGAGATGGACTGAGGACCCGTATGAGGGACTGGAGAGAAAGCTGAACGCAGAGAGAAAGCTGGGAGAAAGCTGAGCTCTCATTATTTGGACTGTTTTGTGCCGTAGCGTGTGCCACAGTGAATGCGCTTTGTGCGAGCCTTTTGTTTGTTTGGTTTCATTTTTAATAAAGAACGAGTCCTAGTCACGCCGACCCTTGTCTTCTTCCTTCCAAACCCTTGAACCTCATCACACTAAAGATTATATATAGAAGTGTCATATGTGTATCAGCACAGAAAGTTAATATGCTACATGTTCTGAGTTGCAGAAAACTATAAAATCTCACCGGTAAAATCTGGAAATGTTTAATTTTCTGGTGGTGACACAGTGTAAGTACAAACGCCTTGGGATTGCTCTGGCTGTCCCTCAAGAGAAACATTCTGAAAAAAAACAACAACAATTAAGTGTAAGTATCTGTGGCATAGTTAGAACAGAGAAACATCCAGCATTTTTTTGAGAATAATTAATGAGCTATGATATGTACCCATCCACTCTGCCCTGCTGATGGATCATCTTGTGGGACTCCTCTCGTGAAATACGACCATGAAACCACAGCTGAGTTCTGTGGATAACTGGATCAGAGGGGATACAAATGCCTTTAAGACAAGAACGATGGTGAGCAATTCTCAATAGGATGCTGTGCACATTTGATGCTATCTTTCTTTAAAAGCATGTACTGTATTTCACATCTTTATATTGCAAGGATTTCATCTACATAACCATTCATTAACTTTTCTTATTAAGACGATGTATGATAGTAATGATTTTATTCAGCAAATGATGTCAAAATGCTCTAGAAAGTACCTCCACTTAGTGATGAGGGGTGTAATGGGCTGGGGCTTCCTTGGATATTCCTAGGCTGATTTCTCTTCTGAAAAAAGACACAAAAACCACACAATCAATAAACTTACTACATCCTGCTACACTATATGGACAAAAGCATTAAGACACCTGACCATTATACCAACAGTGACTGTAATGACAATGCATTCTAAAAACATAGACACTAGCATGGATTGGGTCCCCCCTTTGCTATAACAGCTATAACAGCTTCCACCATTCTAGGCAGAATTTCAACCAGATTTTGGAGTGTTTCTGTGGGAATTTCTGACGATTTATCCAGTTGAGCATTTGTGAGGTCAGGCACTGATGTTGGACGAGAAGGACTTGCTTGCAATCTCCGTTCCTATTCATACCAAAAGTGTTTCATGAGGTTGAGATCAGGACTCTGTGCGAGCCAGTCAAGTTCTTCCACACCAAACTCATCCAACCATGTCTTTATGGACCTTTCTTTGAGCACTGGTGCACTGTCATGATGGAATAGAAAAGGACCTTCCCCAAACTGTTCCCACAAAGTTGAGAGCATAGAATTGTTCAAAAATGTCTTGGAATGCAGAAGCATTAATATTTTCCTTCCCTTCCCCAACCCAAAAACAGCCCCATACCTTTATCCCTTCTCCACCCAATTTTACAGTTGGCACAAAGCAGTCAGGCAGGTAACGCTCTTCTGGCATCCGCAAAACCCAGACTCATCCATTAGACTGCCAAACAGAGAAGTGTGATTCTTCACTCCACAGAACACGTTTCCACAGCTCTAGAGTCCAGTGACAGCGTGCTTTACAGCAATCCATCTGATGCTTGGCATTGTACTTGGTGATATGATACTTGCATGCAGATTCTCAACCATACAAACCCATTCCATGAAGCTTCCGCCACACAGTTTTTTTTGCTGATATTAGCAGATCAGCTAATTAGCTTTATTAGGTACACTTGTTCAACTGCTCGTTAATGCAAATATGTAATCAGCCAGTCACATGGCAGCAACTCAATGCATTTAGGCATGTAGACATGGTCACGATGATCTGATGAAGATCAATCTGAGCATTGGAATGGGGAAGAAAGGTGATTTAAGTGACTTTGTTTGTTGGTGACAGAATGGCTGGTCTGAGTATTTCAGAAACTGCTGATCTAGTGGGATTTTCCGAAAAAGAGAAAATATCCAGTAAGCGGAAGTTCTGTGGGTGAAAATGCCTTGTTGATGCCAGAGGTCTGAGGAGAATGTCCAGACTTGTATGAGCTGATAGAAAGGCAACAGTAACTCAAATAACCACTCATTACAACCGAGGTCTGCAGAAGAGCGTCTCTGGATGCACAACACATCGAACCTTGAAGTAGATGGGCTACAGCAGCTGAAGACCACACCAAGTGCCACTCCTGTCAGCTAAAAATAGGAAACTGAGGATACAATTCACACGGGCTCACAAAAATAGGACAATAGAAGATTGGAAAAACATTGAGTCTCGGAGATGGTAGGGTAAGAATTTGGGCTAAACAGCATAGAAGCATAGATCCATCCTGCCTTGTATCAACGGTTCAGGCTGCTGGTGGTGGTGTAATTGTGTGGGGAATAGTTTCTTGGCACACTTTGGGCCCCTTAGTACCAACTGAGCATCGTTTAAACTCCACAGCCAACCTGAGTATTGTTACTGACCATATCCATCCCTTTATGACCACAGTGTACCCATCTTCTGATGGATACTTCCAGCAGGATAACGCAAAGCTCAAAATATCTCAAACTGGTTTCTTGAACATTATAATGAGTTCACTACTCAAATGGCCTCCACAGTCACCATATCTCCATCCTATGGAGCACCTTTGGGATGTGGTGGAACGAGAGATTCGCATCATGGATGTGCATCCGACAAATCTTCAGCAACTACGTGATGCTTTCATGTCAATATGGACCAAAATCTATGAGGAATCTTTCCAGTACCTTGTTGAATATATGCCAAAAATAATTAAGGCAGTTCTGAAGGCAAAATGGGGTACTAGCAAGCTGTACCTAATAAATAACTAAATAATCAAAACAAAAATGATTATTTGAACTAACTCTCCAGGCATGTCCCTCCTCCATGGCAGCACTCTGAGCTTCCACGGGATTGTCAATCACTCTGCCTATCCTCCCTGAGAAATCCATGGCAACCAGCGAGTTCTCTGAGACACTCCTCTGAAAAAAAAAAAAGATCAGAAGAAACAATGACTTTGTTTGCCATATAACAGATGTGTTACCTTTTGATAAATACTTTGTTCATGACCTAGTCTTCATGTCCTAAACCAGTAATTAATATAGTCAAAATATTTAAGCATAACATAAACATGGATGGATTGTTGTTTTGTTTGCTAACAGAAAAGTTTTTCAATCAGAATCGTTTTGCATCTTTGTGTTCATTTGTTCTAAAATTGTCAGAATTGCATAATATCCATAGGACAGGCTGTAAAAATAACTTCACTGCCAACACTTGAACAATCATTCCATAATGTGACATCATGGCCCACATACTGACACATGTGTGATTAATGCTCCATCTGTGAGGTAGAGAGGAAGAGAGAGGGAATGCAGGGATCGTTTAAAGGGAACAGGAGTCTTACCACAGGCGCTGAGAAGTGTGAAATAAATGTTTTTCGCTGCTGGGGGATCTTGTAATTTTGATAGAGTAAAATTCCATACTATAAGGAAGAAAAAAAGGGGGAAAAAAGTGTTAAAATGATACTCTTTAACAAAACACCAAAATAATACATAATGCTAATGTAGAGAAACGTTCATTGCATTGCACACTGTGTAATGATGCTGTATGAATTAAAAAATGTATATTCTCAAATATACTCTCATGAGAGCAGCATTAGTATAAGTGTTTGGTACACAGTCATGACTATACACTATGTTAAATCAATTTGTATTTTTCCTTTCAGCACACAACGTAATAATATACAACATATATGTATTATGCACAGAACATCACTGCATATAAGTTATCCATCAAAGTAAGGTTCTAGAGTAGTCAGAGAAACTGTGCAGATTCTAGATCAGCATGGAAATGGTGAGGGTCCTAGATTAGCCAGGGAAAGAATGCAGGTTTTAGAATATCTAAAGCCCTGTTCACACCAAGGATGATTACTATAAACATAATGAAAAAGATATAGAGAAACGATGTAGTTGGAATCAATTTCAGAATGATTTTTCTCCAGCTGATGAACGATAAAAACATTGACAGCCAATCAGAATGATATCGTCCGCTGGTGTGGATGCTAAGTTAAGTTTTAGTTATCTTTATAGTTGTTGGTGTGAACAGGCTTTAAGGAAAGAGCGCAGGTTGTAGATCAGTTAAGGTCAGCCTAAAAAAGGGTATGGGTTCTAGATAAGGGGAAAAGCCTCTGGTTCGGGATCAACAATGGAAAGTGTGCAGGTTCTAGACAAGCCAATGAAAGGGTATAGATTTAATAACATCTAAGAAAAAGGTAGGGGTTCTAGATTAGTGAGGGAATCTGAGTAGTTTCAATATCAGGGAAATTGCTGATTCTAGATCAGGCAAGGAATGGCAGTGGGTTCTAGATTAGCCAGGAAAAGAGCGAGGGTCCTAGATTGTAGGTTCTAGACCAGTCAATGAAAATTGTCAAGGTTCTAGATTAGTCTGAAAAAAAGGTGTAGGTTCTAGCTCAGTCACAAAAGAACCTTGGAAAGGGTGCAGAGAGGTTAGATATGTTCCAGACCAGTCAGAGAAATTGTGCAGGATCTAGATCAGTCAAGGAAAGGGCGTGAGTTCTAGATTAGCCACAGAGAGGGTGCAGGTTCTAGATCAGCCAGGGAAAAGGCAAAAGTTCATCAGCCAGTGAAAAGAGGTTTCCACTACTAACCTTAAAGACTCTGAAGGCCGTCATCCAGCATGTTCTGCTCTGCTCATCCTCTGCACACAACATCCTCAGTTCTTTCACTTCATTCCGTACTTTGTTAGGCTGAAAATTACATTAATAATGCACAACATTAGCCCCTCTGCTAAAAATAAATAAATAACTTTGTGAGGTATTAAATTGTGCTTTTCTACCTTAGACAGAATCAAATGACCAAAGCTTTTTTTACACTGAATTTGTGTTGAATATTTCATATTTTACTTTGAAATGCTTATCTACTTTTAGAGTTCTCATAACAAACGACATAAACTTACTTTTATGCAGAATTCAAAGTCAGTCGGTGCATTGTGCAGCTTCTCCCTGTTATTACTGTAAAGACATTGCTGTCATCCAGGTCTGCTAGTAGCTGTAAATGCCTGGGCTCCTGTGAAAGATCAGCCAACAGCTCATGTCATTTAATGGATAAGGAGGGAAAGGGTACCAAAAGAGCACTCAGAAATGGGGAGGGGTCGGGTCTAGCCAGCACCTGATGACATTAACAGAGACTTGCACATGATGTAGACTAGTACAACAGACCACTTTTATACATGAGTCGTTTTTTTTATTTATTTTTTTAGAGAAACTAAGCAAAGTTTTGCATTTTTTTTTACCTTTGATGTTCCTTTTGTTGAGAAGTACAATCCTGACCGTCTTAAAAACACATACAGTTTCTTCCATGATTTCCTGCCCATCTCTTTCACATACAAATATCCCTGGATCTCAGGACAACTGCTGGAGTTTAAGAAGTTCTGGAGATAAAAGAAAAGAATTCTTTAAAATTCTATGTAGCAGTCAGTCAACTAAGATTTTTGTTAGAGATAGGTTTCCTTTAGTGTAAACTAGTCACCACCAGGTTTAAAAAAAAATATCTGAATGTGCCAATAAATCCCTGATCAAAAGTAATATTTTCAAAATTGGAGACCTAGGAAGGTTCTGGATAATCATTTAGGCACACTTTGAGGACAAATTCATTCCCAGAAAAAGTTAAATCTGACAAAATGCATGTATAATTGGTGACATACTCTTTTTGTAAAATTCACATTATAAAAGTGTTTGGCATATCTTACTTCAGCTAAATAAGCTAGTTTATAAGAGAGGGGTTACACTTTATTTTAATGGTCCACTTTAGAGACTCTACTAACTATAAGTAACTTTGCAATTACATGTCTATTAGAGTATTAGTAGACTGTAGTAGATTTTTAGTAGACTGTTAGGTCAGGGTTAGGTGTTTTGGGTTAGTAGAATAAGTTGACATGTAGTTGCAAAGTTACTTATAGTCAGTAGAATGTCTGTTGGGGGGAACATTGACATAAAGTGTGTAAGCAGACAGTCTACTAATACTCTAATGAGTTGCAAAATTACTTATAGTTAGAAGAATGTCTAAAGTGGACAATCAAAATAAAATGTTTCCCAAAAATGTATGGGCTGATGTTAGATCAGGGGGTGATGGGAAAGAGAACACATGTTGTACCTGCAGGAGCTGAGAAGGGGGAATGGTCCCATTGGCCTCCTGACAACAGGCAACCATTTGCTCTGGGAAGAAGTTCTGTCGAAAAAACACGTTTTAGCTCACTGCATGCATATCAAGATAGTATATTGGTTTTAATATGCCTTTGCAGAACAGTCATTCCAAATTAAATCCTTATAATTTCTAATGAAATTAAATACAACATCAATTTAGTCTAAATTACATAGCTATTTAAGCCATATGAATTCCATGTTAAATAAGATTAATATTAGTATTGTGCAAAGTAATCCTTGTATAGCTCTGAAACCATGACTATAACTGCATATTTAATTAAAAAAGCCATACAATAATGCAATATAACAATAAGAAAATCTCTATGATTAAAGACATTCATCTGCTTGAGTAAAATTGTACTTCTACACATAGAAAACAAATGGAAAGGTTTTGTAATGACTGCCGGAAAAGCCTGTCTTTTGTGGTTAAGGTGGATGAAAGAAAAGAGCAATTATTCAAAATTATTCTAAAAGATCCTCATTCCAAAAACCCACAAAACAATAGAGTATTATATAATCTTTTGAAACATAAGCCTGCCACCCATCGACTTTCTTCTAATGATTTTAAACCAGGGATTTCGGGTCAAAGCTTTGCATAGCTTAGAATAAAAAAAATAAATAAAATTAGTGACTGTAGAGCCATATTAAATGATTAGCTAACCTAAATTAAGTTACTCAAGTTACTGGAAAGATTATATAATTCTCAACAGTTTTCATGGCATGTCTAAGCATCTGATTATAGCCTACAACAATGATCTTTTATGTATTATATGTCAAGTTTATTTATATTATATTATATTATTATATAGTATTATATTATTAGCGCTTTATACAATACAGGTTGTTTCAAAGCAGCTTTACAGTGAAAACAGGACAATGATTTAATGATGCAAACAGAGTTCATGTCGGCTGTAAAGCAGCTCTAAAAAGAAAAGTGTCATTGTTCATAACGGATAATATACAGTCAGTCTGTTATTATTCCAAAATAATTGCCAACAAGGTGTTTTGTCATCACCCTGAAGGGTTTTGTTGTAGTTTTTACGGTAATCATTATCTGATTTTACATTGTCTGTCTTTTTACTGTTACTTTTCAAACAAATAAATGGACATGAAATATTGATTTGAGTTGAAACCATTGTATTATGTGAGAAGAAAGAGTCTGTGGCGAGATATATAATGCAAAACTAGCAGAGGTGTGTCCTAAAATTGGTTGTATACGTTTAACTGAATATTTTTGCCCCGAAAATGCAGCCACTGGCCAATCAGAATCCAGTATTCTACAGAGCATCATTCATATTTTCAGGCCACATACTTAAATTCTTCTCAAATGGAAATGTGTCAGCATTCAGGCTAGTAGGCATAGTCCCACTATTCACAAGTGAGCAAACAATCATGGATGAGACAAATGGATGGAGAAACCGTGAAACTAATAACCACATGACAGAAAGTTTAGGGCAAACAAAACATATGGCAGTCTAGCATGAGAATTTTAATGGAAGTCAACACTAAATCCGATAGTTTCTGATATAATTTGGTTTATATTTATTTTTCAGGGTATAAATGGAATGCAGTTCAATGATTCAACGCACAAACACAGATTATGTGTAAATACGCCCATAGAAAATGCTACCAAAGATTATATAGGTTTAGAGCTTACTTTTGTTATGGCAATGTAAAAGTGTCAAGGACCGAAAAACATAGTACATTTAAAGCACAGATTTCACTCCTCTCTGTCTGCAGCTGAATTTACAAGAGGACTGAATGTTCGTGAAAGTGTTTGATTTCCAGCCCAAATAGTAAGAGCCATGGGTTTCTTTTGGATTGTGTGTGAGAGAGTGTGAGAGCAGCTCACTGAACTGGAAGCATGTCACTTGATATCTGCATCTAACAAGTAAGACTGAAAACAGTCCATTAATGTCAGGAACTTTCCTTCAGCGATAATCCGTGTCATGTTACTTATGTACCTGCTGACACCTGCTCTAAGAGGAGGAAGTAAAAATAATCTACAATCATCTTAACCTAATTATAAAATAGTTCATGTGAGGTCTTGGATTAACTTACCAAAGGATTTTTAAAGAATTCATATTTGGCATAGTTCTTCCTGAAGAGAAATTTACTTTCACTGGTCATTGACGTCTGAACTTGGACCACCAGATCATGGTCTTCTAAACATCGTTCTGTGGATTGATGGAGGAGGGGGAAGGCATACTTTGGTCACAAACACACTGCATTCACTTAAACATCTGTATTAGACATATAAAAAGGTCTGTGTGTAAAAACATATGACAAAAATGGCATCTTTGTAACCAAAGACTCAAATGTGGTGTAATATTTGCATCTTGAATGACATACTTTTCTGTTAGCATTCATCCAGGCAGACAAAAAATAAACTGGGTGAGCGATCCCTGCCTGATGAAAAGAGAGTTTGTCTGGAGGAGAGTAGCCCACCAACACCCCTTCTCTCTCCCCACCCCCCATTCAGCTTATCCAGACTTACTGACTAAAAAAACCCTCCATTTGATCAATATATGATCTCTGTTTAGATCTGTTTCTCTGCCTTTCTCACAATCTCTCTACTATTAGTCTCAAGGATGTTTTAGAGCTAATGCTGCCCAAAACTGACCCTTAACCCTTATATGGACATATGTTCTTCATCCAACTGTGGAGACGGTCAGAGAGCTTGTTTGGCAACAGGAAGCTATCGGGGGATCAGTTCCACCAACCCCACAAACACCATGAGAAGTGAATAATGAGAAAAAAGAACATATCGGCAGAAACACATGAGAAGTGCAAGAGATGAATGATGAGAGAAAACAACAATAAAGTTTGGTAAAAAGCAGAAGATAGTTTTATAGAAGGTAAAAACAGTGAAGATGTGCCTCTAAAGTGACATTTCAAATTGAAAAACAAACACCTTAGAGTTTTTTTTTTTTTTTTTTTTAAAGCAGATTTAATTATGGCTGAAAATCATTTATATTAAACAATCGTCTTTGTATAAATCTCAAACTAAAGCAATTCTATGATTTTTTTGACTTATGGTGATTTATGGTAATATCTAAATTAGCTAAATTATTTAAATTTGGCTTATTCTTCACACACAGCAAATGTACATGTTCACAAGAATATAGTGCACTAGTCGGTTGAACGTTTTTGTTTTTTTAGTGTATTAGTGTATAGTTTGAAGCTTAAAAACTCTAGCACATTATTTAAAAAAATCTTTTATGTGCCATGAAAGGTTGTGTTTTATGGTTTAAAACAAAACGAGGGTGAGAGAACTATTCTTTTATGGTGAGAATTAAACATTGTCACTTGTTACAGTGCATACAAAATGAAACGCTTCATTTTCCACATCAATTTCTTTTCTACAGTAACTGTATCTAGAAAGCATTGTAATTATTTAGCAATTATAACATCCACTCACAACAGTTTTGTATATGTGTATCAATTTATACACACTTTAATCCACTTTACGACAAATCTGGTTTATGACTTTTCCCCACAACACATCCATCTTGAAATGAAGGTTTGAGATACAGAAGTACTCAGGAGTGACAAGCTTTTCCATCATTCCGCAGTTCAATATTTGGCTTAGTAAGGAGAGAGTCTGGCATTGCAGAGAGATGATGTCATGCTTTTGCTCAACCACACTTCACACTAGTCTAGCAGAGTGGATCCATAACAAATGAGGAACGGACCTGCTTTGGCGTTTTAAATGCAGCCTGTGTTTCGCATATAAATAAAATGATAAAATATAGGCCTAAAGTTTGTTCAAACATTCAAGTGAGCATGTTTATGGATCGATACTGTTGAACAAAGTACAAAATGGGAATCAGATATTAATTAGAATTTTTTTAAAATTATTATTAATATAAATGTCTCTGGGATACCAAATATTGAGCCTGATGCAAAATACACAATAATCTTTTTTTTCCCGGACAAATGACTGATCTAGAATGAATGAACAACTAGCATAAAATGTCTAATATACCAACACAAGGCCTTATTTCAGAGTTTGGTTTTACCTTTAAGAAGTTTATTAATACTAACTTAACTTCATTTTTCAGTAGCATGAAAAAAAGCTTATCTGCTTTACAAAAGATTTAGCTTTTAAAGTACAGTAAGTTATATTGCCAACAAAATGTAGCGATGAAAAATGACAAAATTACATTGTTATTTGAAATATTGTATTGCACAAGCTTTGCAACCGAGTAAGTTAAGGTTACTATTAAACGCGTATTCCAAGACTCTTCTTTCTTACGTGTAGCATTGAAATGTGTAGAATTGATTAATTTTGTGAATCAGTTTATTCAGACATATCAGTTCAAAAAACAATTCCCAGACTGACCAGAACGATTTCTCTGCAAAGACATCTCTGTGTGGTATTATGTCTTTTTGTTTAGTGTATTATGCCGTTGACCGTTCAACTTAGATATAAAAATGTATGTTATTTTCTTATTCTATTAGTTATTATTATTATTAAGAGTACATTATCTTAAGAAGCTCAAACCGATTTGGAACAATTTGAGAGCGAGTAAATAGTTCATTTTTGGATGAACTATCCCTTTAACAACTGAATGCTGTCATTGAGATTTCCATTGCATTTGTGTCAGATAAACAGTGCTATGATTACAAAACATATCTGATAGTTATATATTTAAAACAACATATATTTATTACCCCCTTTATTAGTTGAAATGTTGTTAGCTACTTTTCATGAACAGATTGTAATGTAACTACCTACTATTAACTGACTTTAGTTTAACCACTTGAAATTATGAGTACGCTGTATTTTTTTTTGCAAGCTACAGTTTCAAAATTTCCCAACAAATCCCCAAATTCCATAATGATCTGTCATTTCCTCACACTCATTGGGAAACTGAAAGTAAAATAGAACGTTGAAAGAACGACAAAAGAATGATGATACAGAGACGGGGAGCAGGATGTAAATAAAAGGTTGAAAGTAAAAAAGAAAAGCATTTGTTTGCCAAACAAAACAAATAGTTGGATGAAAAACAAAATCCTGTCCAGACCATGTATTCGGGTGGCTGAACTTCCTGTACGACTCGTTGCCCTGGGCTGACTTCAGTTCTACTAGCAAGCCCGTACATTCTCGCCACAGGTTATTCGAGGTAACCAATTAACACACAGCATGCATTAGCCTAGAGATTTGCCCACAACGTGTACTCTGACAGCAACCGTCAATGTCAAAAAACCCACTGAGCATGTTTGAGTTTATAGAGCTAAGAGCAAAAGCTGTAGTTTTCAACTGTTCGGTCGCAGGTCTGTTCTGAGACGGTCGTGCACAGCAGGGGGAGGGAAACAATGCTAACAACAAATAATAGAATGCTATTAAATATATAATTCTATATAGTTAGAATGGCAAAATCATTGGCTTATCAACTTCTCAATGCTATGTGCCCACCAAAGTCTATGGCATTTAGTCACAAATTCATCAGTCACTTGCTAGAAGTTAGCCAAATTAGCATAGGGTGGCATGCACTCATTCTGAAAAAAGAGCTATGCAAGGTAATAGAAAATAGGATTCGAACTACTTTCCATCTAGTTTTAAAATGCAAATAAACATGGTTTGTGCTGACCATGATGGATTCTTTTTTTTTGTTTTTTGGTGAGAATGAAACCATCTTGTATGATAAACAGCTTTGGCTCTGTCTTGAATCACATTTAAAATGGTGTCCTGAAGCATAAAACACAAGACAAAACTACACATGACAATGCCGTGCTCGACTAAAGTACCAGAACCGATACCAGTTCTACTCTTGGGTAACCTAACTTCCTGTTATGTCTCTCTGTGAAACGGGATTTCCCCCGGCGACCGTTAATCAATTACTCTCAGCCCGAGGACATAAAAGGATGAATCAAGGAAGTCTGTCTTCTTCTCTTGCATGGTCATCATTGATTTCAACTCCAGCACAAAAGACCCTGTAATTACTGCATCTAAAGTGGTTGACGCACACACAGACACATTAAAACGGTTCTATAAATTCACTCGCTCCCCTCTAGCCTAAAAAACTAGCAAGCCAGTTACCGAGTCCCAGGGATGGATGATGCTCCACAAGCGCCCAACTGTTATCGTCCACACAATGGTTTTTATAGACGAGAAACTGGCAGAGGTCTCGTGCAGTCATGTCGACTGGGATCTCCACCACCTTTCCCATCCCGTCCTCGCTGAAGATTTTTATGATCTGAAATATATGAAAGAAAATGTGATGTTACTTAGAGAAAGAAGAAAACTAATTTCTAGTTTGGAAAAACACATCTACACATTGTTAAATTTTACTGCGTCACAGGACAATTTTATTTTCAGGGTCCCAGCGGAAATAAAACAAACATTAAATAGTGCTACACAACAACATTTTAGGTGACATACCGTATCTTTTTTAAAAAAAAGGGAATATCTAAAACTCTTCTAAGGCTTTGACCCAGTGTGTAAAGCCATTAACACTCACATCTAGGTCTTTTCACATACAAATTCCATGTCTAGACTACATCCTTGCTAATACGAGTAGGAAAAGCTGAAGAAAAATGTTAATTTTAAATAGTTTGGTGCTCGACAACTGAATGAGTCCCGTGTCATTGTTTCCCCTTTTTCACTCACATACTAGCTTTTCTCGGAAATTCTCTACTCCTATTTGCAACATCACTCACCCATTCTGAGATCGTTCATACATCCTCTCACCCAGAACATGTTTATAAATCCGTTACGCCAACCTTTCGGCTTTTCCCCCACATTTACTCTGGCGAATTCCATAATTCACTTAAACTGTAAATGTAACCGTCGCCGTCACACTGTATTTTAGACTTTCCGTTTCATTCTACAGGTTCTATTTTTCACCTCACTACAGATGGACACCAACTCCCTGGACTCTTTCAGTCGCCAAGGAGGAGAGGGACTCTGAAGTACTCAAGAGGAGCTGTGCGTTTGGGGCTGAGGAGAAATCTTACCTCCCCGGGCCTGAGCAGGCAACAGTCAGGAGAACACGATGGCATTTTCCCCAGCAGCCTCTGTCCTCCTCCACACACTGAGAGACAAACCCGCTCCCCGAATGTCTCCACAACTCCACAAGAGAGAAAAAAGACCCCCAAAAAAGGAAGAAAAGCAGTTCCGATGCTTCGCAGATGCTTCTTCCTGTCAGTGGCTCAGCTTATCCTACCTGTCACAATCTCCCTCCTTCTCTTTCTCTCTCTGTCTAGCTTTGGCGCAGGACAGAGCATGCAGATGGCACTGTTTCCAGCTTGGCAGACAACTTGCCTCTGTTCCCCTCACAAAGGGTTACAGCCACAGGCTTTTAGGTAGTGAATCAAACCACACTTCCCTAACCAATCATAGAGCTAGCTCAAGCTGATGTAATCATTCCCACACAGACACAGACGCACACACACACTCACACACCCCTTACACACGTACACACACCAACAGGCACACATACACAGACGCACAGTCATACACACGCACAGCCTTAACTTTTCTTCCCCCCCCCCTTCACTTCTGCATAGCTTCAGTTTCTTTTTGCTCTTGAAAGGAGAGCGGCTCGTTTTTAGCAGCTCGTTTGTTTCCTCTGAAGTGGAGATGGCGATAGGACCGGACAGAGCAAAGCTTCTCGGCTGTCTAAACCTAAACTTTTTAGAGTCTTGAACGAGTTTCATGTGAGGACTTGTTGAAAGTTTTCTTTACTTTCAAAAGCCTAGCTTTGAAGTTAGTAGTTCGAAGCCAGAAATGTCTCTCATGACAGGGCAAGACTCATTACAGCTGAAATGAAACAAATGCCAGCACTTGAGACGCCACTCACTGCCTTCCCCCCAGCCAAACTTTATGCCAACATTCCTCCACTAAAGCCACGGAAAAAAAAAAAAAAAGAAAGAAAAGCGAACCCCAGCGGTTTCATTGGTGACCCCTGAATCCACACACACACACACACACACACACACACACACACACACACACACACACACACACCACACACACACACACACACACACACACACACACACACACACACACACACACACACACACACACACACACACACACACACACACACACACACACACAAACCTAAACACACAAGCAAACAAGGAAAGAAGTCAGACGCAAACTTTCAGACAGCTAATTCAACAGAAGACGGACACAAAGAGACTACACCCCACCCATTTCTGTGGAACTGAGTTTTTCTCTTTAATGAATCCTGAATGTCTTCATCTCTCTTGGTTATGACACTTGCATGCATATCTGCTTGGCTGCCCTTGCTAAAATTAACTTTATGTGACCACAGGAAACCGGACAGAAAGGATGACTCAATCCTTTTCAATCCTTTAGGAGACTATTTCAGTTATGGGGGTGGGGAGGAAGGGAGAGAGCGAGAGAGAGGAAGTCGGGGATAGAGGGCTGGAGAGAGTCCTGGAAGCAGTCCAGAAGAAAGAGCCAGTAGGGGTGGTAACATAAAAGGTATGCAAACTCTCCAGTGCTCCAGCTGCCTTGGCTGCTCCTCCTCTTCTCCTCCTCCTTCTCCCCTCTTTCACTCATCACTCTACCATTTAGGCAGTCAGCGTGGAAAAGACTGGGTCACATATGTCTGCACACCATCTTATAGCGCCATACGCTACAGCCATGTCATTCAATCTACAGTGTATCCATCATTACCCTACTGACCCATATTGCCACGTGGTGACTGTTGGACTTGATATAATAGTTTGTCATCAGATTTTTACATTTTATTCTAGAAGTGTTTCTTTTTCTTTTTTTGTCAGGGGCATGCCATTAAAGGGACAGTTCACCCAAAAATTAAAATCATTTCATTAATTACTCATGTCGTTCCAAACCCGTAAGATTTCATTTATCTTCGGAACACAAATGAAGATCTTTTTAATGAAATATGAGAGCTTTCTGTCCCTCCACAGACAGCTACCCCACTATCACTTTGATGCTTCAAAAAGTTCATAAAGAGATTGTAAAACTAATCCATATGAATTGAGCGGTTTTGTCCAAATTTTCTGAAGAGACACTTTTGCTTCAACCAATGAGGTTCATTCTTGTCTGTTACGCAACACGTTTGAGCTTCCACAAGAACCAATGAGATTTGTTCTCAACCGACCTTCGTGCAAAGGTCAAACTAATAATTGTAATACTTTTTCCTACACTCCTTATCAGGGCTGTTACTAAAAATGATGGGGCCTGGGATTTTCTGTAAATATCCAGCTACTGTCCCTTTAAGGTGAGGTATGTGATTTGGAAAACGACCGGCAGATTTTGAAAATACACAATCCAAATGGTCCTACCTTCTTTCCTCCAACGCTGTCTCTGATTCGCATGAGGGTGATAGGGGGAGGGGGGTATGGTACGACCGTTTGATTGACAAACTTATTGTCCAATGATTCTAGGTGGTCTTAAAAATGATTGGATGGAGTTTTTCGAGTCCTGCCCGTTCCACAGATGATTAAATTGTTTAATTTTCATTTCACTGCTTCTAACTCAGTTGCTGTAAGTGGGTTAGGAATAGGATTTCAAGTGATTTTGAAAAAATGGACAAAAAAGAGAATCACATACCCCACCTTTAAACGACAGTGTTTTTTAAGTCATTGCATGGCTTTAGAACACTTGGCATATAGAAAAAAACATATGGACTACTTTTATGATACACTTTTGTTGTTTGGGAAAAGAACAACTTAAGCATGAGAAAAGAAAAAGAAAGAAAAAATGTCAAAGGGGATTGGAATGACAGGAAGGCGAGTTAATGATGACCTAATTTATTTTTTTTCCCCAGTAAACTATTCCTGTCTGTGTATTTCTGTCTGTCATACATCCTAACTACAGCAAGTGTTTGTTTCCAAAATGGTCTAAAACAACACAGGAACATTTTCCATTGCAAATCTGGAAGTCATTGGTATCTTTCAGAGCCCCGAAGAGCCTCCAAAGCATTCCTACATCTCTTGTTTACTAAGAAAAACAAAGATTAGTTAGCAATCAGATTGTTATAAGCAAAATAATGCATCAGTCTTGAGATATTTCCAGTCCCTCGCAAAGCAGACATATTAAGTTACATAATAAAATTATATTGTTTCGGAGGCTTTTTCCCGACAGTGTCGTGAAAAAAAAAACGTGAGAATTAATGTCTTCTGGTTGTTATTTCATCAGTAAAACAAGTAAGTGAGGATAACAGATTGCAACAGAATTGGTATAATATAAATCAACAAATATTACCACACCTAGTTTTCCAGTCATTGATCGTTTTCCAGTCATACAGGAAAGGAATGGTGTTAACTTTTAGTTCCAGGCTAAGACCCACACTTCCCGTCTTTCCCCTTTCCTGTTTTCAAGTACGCTCCTGTTTCTAATTTACACAGGCTAAATAGACAACAGTTTTTGACCTGGTTGAATGTATCCAGATCTGAGACCAGATTTGTATTTTTTCTTTTTCAGAAAAACAGCAGAGCTGATATCTTTCTGACACAATATATGATGTAATGTTATTTAATACATTATGATAAATACAGTACTTTGCTTGTTACATAAACATGCAACATTTACAACAGTTAGATTATATTAATTATCTGTCCAGCGATGTGTGTTTATGCTGAAACATAAAATAATAATGGTTTGTATTTTTAAAAACATCTATCGCATGTTGTTATGTGTAGTGACTTGATTTTTTTAAGCGCAATAAGCAGCACAAAATAAATAAATTTAGTTCTAAGAGGCGGATTTATCTGCGCGCACTTTGGGTGTGAGCACAAAATCTGAGGGGAATTAGTAAAATGATGCGCATTACGCACAATCCCACGCCGAAATCCCTTAACACCAACAATATTAATCTGGAGCAAATGAAACAAGTGAGGGGAGGCAGGTTTGTGTGTCAACACGCTGTCGGAGAGATGAGAGAGCGAGAAAGCGCTGCTGGTGTCGTCTACTCTGCTGAAAATGAGTTTTGGAATAATTTCGATATGTAATACCGGTATGTAACGAAAAATCTATATTTTTGACAACACTACATTGCACTTAGTTTATTATTTTAAGATGCCTTTTTAAGTCTTCCCCTGCCATCATTTATTTATTTATTTATTTATTTGTTTCAGCCACCTCCAGCGTTTTTGAATAATTTTCACAAAAATGTCAGATGTTTCACAGAATTTTGTTGTATGAATATCTGAACACATTATTTACTGAATCTGATCACATTATTTACATATGCATATGATTACACATGCTTTCGATAGTTTATGCTTCTTTTTCGCCTTTGTTTTGATCAGTAGATTCAATACTCTTTCAGAAGATGAGTAATAGCACAACCTATAACAGTGAAAACACGGAAAGCTGGAAATTAGCACCAATGAATTGGCTGTTAGCCTCCCAAGCATCATAAATTCATGAAAATATGCATGTTTTCTTAGAATGACTTGTTGTCCATGTATGTCCAACGTCTTGAGATGTTTGAAGTTTGTGCATATAAGATATAGACATTATCTGGTCTAGAGCTAATGTGTGCATAGTTTGGTGAAGGTCTTACTTATGGCCTAAGAGGAGTTCAAAAAAATTTGATTTACTATTGTTCGGGCTTACAGCAGGAATTTTGAATAAATTAGTATTTTGATTCTGTCACACACGGTTGCAGCATAGCTAACACAGTCTCATCCCAAGAAGTCATATATTGACGTCTTGGGACGTCTTTTGACCATACGTCAATATCCGCCTTTTTAGGGTACCCCTAAACGTCGGTAAATGACGATCCTGGGACGTCATACAACTGACGCTTTACCTTTAACGTCAATAGGTGACGGGGTAGGTTTAGGGGTAGGTTTAGGTCTGGGTAGAGTTAGGATCCGATAACGTCAGCTAACCGACGTTTAAGGGTACCCTAAAAAGGCGGATATTGACGTATGGTCAAAAGACGTCCCAAGACGTCAGTATATGACTTCTTGGGATGAGACTGCGCTGGCATAGCGCAAACTTTGTGGGTAATTTTAATTAACATATAAATTTGCAATGCTTTAATTAATCAAAATAGGTTTGATAAATTTTTCCCAGCACTGTCTCTAGCTGATATGTGCCTATTTTGGTGAAGATTGGACAAACAGCTTAGGAGAAATTCAAAAAAGGGGGAAATGAGATTCTTCCTGTCTCAGCGTGGGTTTTCTAAACACATCTAATCACTAGCTTAACACTTTTCTAAACATCAGCGGTTCACTATGAACCAGGACATTTTGCTGATCCTTTCGGTCTAAGTTGATCTACTATATAACATTTTTTAAAATCTTAAATATTTTTTTGCTGCAAATGAGAAATGTTACCAAGAAAATATTTTTAGACAAAGATCTAGTAAATTATTTTCAGTTTTGTTAAAAGTAATGGTAACACTTTATTTGAAGGGGTGTGCATAAGACTGACATGACACTGGCATAAACATGACATAACACCTGTCATGAACATGAAGGAGTCTTTATGAATGTTCATGACTGTTGTCATTAAGTGTCATTCGGTAAATTATGACACTTTTAATGCAAAGTTGACATTGTTTAAAATGTCTTTGTTATGACAACTTGACATTAACAAAGACAAAAATGTCTTTGTTATGACAACTTGACATTACCCAAGACAAAAATGTCTTGATTATGACAACTTGACATTAACAAAGACAGAAATGTCTTTGTTATGACAACTTGATATTAACCAAGAAATCATAACCTGTCAACCTGTCACAAATATGTCATAACAGGTCTAATTATCAAACTTCAAGCATTTTGCAGTGTAATAACCCTTAATGACATCTTTATAACTAGTACAATGTGTTCCACTTTACTTGAGGACAGGTAATATTCATGACACAGTTATAATGGTGTCATGACGGCCAAAGTTGTGACAGGTTGACAGGTTATGATTTCTCGGTTAATGTCAAGTTGTCATAACAGAGACATTTCTGTCTTTGTTAATGTCAAGTTGTCATAATCAAGACATTTTTGTCTTGGGTAATGTCAAGTTGTCATAACAAAGACATTTTAAACAATGTCAACTTTGCATTGAAAGTGTCATAATTTACCGAATGACACTTAATGACAACAGTCATAAACATTCATAAAGACTCCTCCATGTTTATGACAGGTGTTATGTCATGTTTATGACAGTGTCATGTCAGTCTTATGCACACCCCTTCAAATAAAGTGTTACCAAAGTAATTACATCAACAGTTTTTCAATTACTGTAAAAATGTGTAAAAGTATGGTATTTGTAGTTTAAGATGCTTTCAGAATTTTATATTTTCTTTTGTATTTTTAAAATGTATTTATTAAATAAAAGTACATTTTAAATCAAAATAAACAGAATATGGTACAGACTTTTCTGAAGTGCTTGTTTTGATGGTATTAAACAAATTAATGTCCATATGATCAACAGCTTTTATGATTCTTTTTGCTTGTCTAAATGTTGCTTATCTTAGTGAGTAGTTAAAATAGAAAATGTTCCTTAAGGTGTGCCTTTAGCTCAGTTGTACTCTATTATTTACCATGTAATTTACAAGACTCTTGTTGTAAATTATCCGTTGAAGAATGTGTGCAAATGACGCATGAGAAAAAAATCTAGTTAAACAGGATGACCGCATAATGCTCACTGGTCCTGCGACCTTATAATCCTCCTCCGGCTTGGAAAATTATTGACTGTAAGTCATTCATTGATGAGCATGACAGGTTCCCCCTCCCCTTAGGTTTACAAGTGCCTTTTTAATGACCAGACTCCTCCTCTGAGTTGTTGTGTGTTGAGCGCTGAGGCCTGACTTCACCTCTAATGAGACAGTAAGACAAAACCAGAGCAAAAACAATCAGAGAACTTTCTTTTTCTACACAACACAGCCAGGCGACCATGGGACTCGAGCTAGTCCCTTTATTATTCCTGGCTGCCTGCCTGGGTAACCGCTGATTCATGGGTCAAGCATCAAATGCGCCTTGTTGTCTAATTATTGTGTCAAATTAGATTTAACAAATCCTATCTTAATATATATATATATATATTCATTAATACTCCTTTTGTGTTAAAAAAAAAGAAAAGGAGAGACATTAGAGTGGGTGGATGATAACAGAGTGTGGCTCGATTGGACTGACCAAATTTAGAATTGATTTGAATGGTTGATTTTTAGTCTTCTCGTCCAACATCAGTGCCTGGCCTCACAAATGCGCTTCTAGAAGAATGGTAAAAAATTCCCATAAACACACTTTTAAACCTTGTGGAAAGCGTTCCAAAAGAGTTGAAGCTGTTATAGCTGCAAAGGGTGGGCCAACTCCATATTAAACCCTACGGATTAAGAATGAGATATCAGTTCATGTGAATGTAAAGGCAGATGTCCCAAAGCTTTTGCCAATGTCATGTGTATTGCCTATGATCATCTTATGTGGCTTTTGAACATTTTAATTTCCATTCTTCTTCTTCACTATTTCTAGGTCACTATTCCAAAATAAGCAGAGTTATGACATTGACCATGACCATCTTTCTACAATCTTTTTATCAACACTTGTGGGTAAGTTTCATTAAAAAAACAAATATTTTAAACAAAAAGCTGAGAAAATCGATTTTTTTCCCAAAGACTACAACGTGCATAAGCAATGCTTTTATCGCTTGTTTCTGATCCATTTTTGCCTGTTTTGATCAAGAGATGCTGTCCTCTTTTAGAAGATGCATATTAACTGTGAAAACAAGAAAAGGGCTGAAAATTCTGTCAATGACGGGGTACGAGTTAAACAGTATTTCTGTGGCAAAATCCTCTCTTTTTCATTTGGGCCAGCACGTGGAGGAACAGAGGGGAAATATAGATCACACGGACGTATAAGTGAGGATGAATCCCTGCTGTCCGATCCTTTGGCCCCTCATCTCGCTCTAAGCCACACACGTCGGCACTAACAATCCAGCCCTGAATGGGCAGCCTCTTTAGCCTGTGGCATCCAACTGAGATCAAACCGAAGAAGAGCCAAATATTTCCCCAATAGGAGCAGGAAGTTTAATTGTGTCCTTGGGCCGCTCATTCATCCCAACAGCAGATCATTGTCTTTTTGGGGACGAAAATCCAGCACACAAAAAGAATGACATCATTACTTTTGGTTTAACAGTCATTTCAGGGCAAGCAGCACTGTACAAATTCTTCTCATTCATGCCACCCAGACACTAACTCCTCTAAAGGCCATTCTCTCACATGGCAGAGATCCATTTCACAGTCAAAGGATTCCTCCAAAGATACTTTGATTGATGTGTAATGAAATCTAGATATGTTTGATGCAAGCTGGGTCGACTTCCATTAGCTTAACCTTCATATGTCACATGGATTAAAGTGGATATATATAGTGGAAATTGTCTCCTGCATAAAAAAATACTTGACAAAGTCTTATACAAGATCTCCAGAGTCATTCTTAAATTTGAACATGGTCAGACTTTTGGCTTTAACCCCATTGTACATTATTTCTGGGCCTTGAAAAGGAGAGTCTCAAACATTTTCCATTAAAATATTTAATGTAAATAAATTGCTGAGTACTTTCCAGTAAACCTGAAGGGATAGTTCACCCCCTTTAACTAATGCATCCTTTTTATCAACACTTGAATGTCAGTGAGTTTCATAAAGAAAGGCTACATTTTAAACAGAAACGTTGAGAAAATCACATTTTTGTTGATGATCAGATTCAGAACGATGATCAAAACACAGATGGAGTAGATCGAGTCCAACACCCACAAAGTTTCACAGTCGTTTTTCATGGGTTACGCTTCATTTCATTTCATTTGGTAACATTAAGCAGTTTCGATTTACACACTGTTTAATGCTTGATGATCACGTTATTTTACATTTGAGTAAGCAATCGTCTATCACTTGTTTCAGCTATTTCTTCTCCTGTGTTTTGATTCAGAGATTCTGTACTAGAAGATATGTCATAGCGCCCCCTACCGTATAACATTGAAAACATGAATAGCTGGAAAATTCAGTCAATTGTGAGTAAAGAGTAAAGTAGAATTAAAGTAAATTCCTATGTACACTTTCAGTGAACTAGCCTACACAAAAATTCAGATACACTGAATTAGAAATATATCTGTTTTATATCAATAATCTAATCAATATTTTCAAACAATGTAAGTTTCGTAAGACTATATGAAAAACAATGTAAAAAAATATATGTATATATAAATATAAACAGGCCAAATATACTTGGACTTTTCTCTCAGTATAAGTCAAGTACAGTTAAGTGTAATTTTAAGTATATTTCTGAGAAGTACATAAAGTATATTTTTGAGAACTATATAAAATGTATACTTTCTTATTTTTAGTTTAAAAGAAGTATACTAATAGAACACTTGAATAAACGTATTTTTCGTAAGGGTACTTATTTACCCTCATGTTGTTCCGAACATGTATGAGTTTCTTTCTTCTGTTGAACACAAAAGAAGATATTTTAAAGAATGTTGTAACCAGACAGTAGAAGGCACCTATTGACTTTTATAGTAGGAAAAAATATACAATGGAAGTCAGTGGGTGCCACCAACTGTCTAGTTAACAACATTCTTTAAAATATCTTCTTTTGTGTTCAACAGAAGAAAGAAACTTTCGAAACTTTGGAACAACACAAGGGTAAGTAAGATTTTATTTTTGGGTGAACAATCCCTTTAAGCCTTTCAAACTTCATTCATCATTTATGACTTTAAATGTGAAATTTCTGTGCCAGTATTAACATCAAATGGAAATGCAATTTTTTCAAAAAGGTTTTCTGAATTCAACACTTCCTGAATTCTAAAACTACAGTTCCATTGCTGATATATATATATAAAAAAGCAATATAAAGCAATAGTTAACCAAAAACATCTCAGGTTATGACTGTAACCCTAGTTCCCTGAGAAGGCTGTGTCGACGACACATTGGGAATGCCCCTGCGTAATCGCATCTGAAGCACGTATGTCAACTAGTCCAATAGCGAGAGTGAGCGTCATGGACGGATGACGTCACAACCAGGAAAGGATAAAAGCACATCCGGTCTGACTGGAGTTAGCTTTGATATAGCCGAAGCAAGTCGATCCCAGGAATGCAAAAAGTATGGTAGCGTCTCGTTCCCTTTTCGAGGGACGCGCTGCGTCGACGACGCTTTAGGAACGACAATACACAAACGCCAGACTTATAAATGCCTGTATGGGAAACTGTGGCACTTAGTCATACGCACCTGAGACCCTGAAGCAGCGTCCAGGTCCAGGCTATATAACCTCACAAATGTGAGCAGGGAAGACCATCCCGCTGCATCACACACCTCCTGTAGGGAAACCCCTGAGAGTAAGGCTTTGGAGACCCCCATACTCCTAGTAAAATGAGCCCTGACCACCAGGGGTGACGGTTGGCCAGAGGACTCATAAGCAAGAGAAATAGCCTCAACTATCCACTTGCTGATTGTCAGCTTAGATGCTGGAAGATGAAAGCAGACAAAGCAGCTGATCTGTTTTTCTCCACGGGGCAGCTCTGTGGACATATGTGTCATGTGCTCGCACTGGGCATAGAAGATTCAGCTTTTCATGGTCCGGAGTAATAAAAGGAGGAGGACAGAAAGCTTGCAACACTATAAGCCTTGGTAAATTGGTCGGCACATCAAGGACGTAGCCCTGATTAGGGTAAAGAAATGCCTTCACCATCCCAGGTGCGAATTCAAGGCAGGTGGGAGAAACCTGAAAGAAAGAAAGAAAGAAAGAAAGAAAGAAAGAAAAGAAAGAAAGAAAGAAAGAAAGAAAGAAAGAAAGAAAGAAAGAAAGAAAGAAAGAAAAAAAGAAAGAAAGAAAGAAAGAAAGAAAAAAAGAAAGAAAAAAAAGAAAGAAAGAAAAGAAAGAAAAGAAAGAAAGAAAGAAAGAAAGAAAAGAAAGAAGGGTATTGGAGACTATTGGAGATGATGACTCTTCCACAGACCTTGAGCTGAGCGGCCTTCCAATACCGCTCCCTAGCAAGTGAGGGAAGCATCTGTTGAGAGAGCAACTCGATGACAAAGAGCTTCCAAAACTGGACCCTGGGACAGAAACCAAGGTCTCCTCCATATGAATCAAGGTGCGGAGACACCGCCGTGTGATCTTGATCATACGAAGTGGGTTTCCTCTCGGGGAGAACCCTTTGGTCCTGAGCCACTACTGCAAAGGTCTCATGTACAGCAGGCCAAAGGTTATCACATTGGACACCACTGTCATGAGGCCTAACAGTTTCTCGAACTGTTTCACAGTGCATGACTGGCCTAGCTTTAACTCTTTCGTGGCTGTGAGGATAGCAGCTACACGAGCGAGTGATAGGACGGGCTGCATCATGACATAATCCGAGACCACACCAAGGAAAGTGGTCCTCTGTACTGGAGAAAGCACACTCTTCTCGGCATTGAGTCTCAACCCCAATTTTTCCATGTGTGTGAGGACGAAATCTTGATGCCAAACCGCCACTTGCTTGCCTGAGCGGGGCCAGAGCGGCATCTACACACTTCGTGAATGTGCGGGGTGATAGAGATGAACTAAATGGAAGCACCTGATAATGGTTTTCTTTGCCCCTGAAAGAAAACCTCAGGCACTTCCTAAGCTGAGGGAGGATTTTGTCTTTTAGATCTGTCGTGACAAACCATTCCTCGGACCTGATTTGAGTCACAATCTGTTTGATTGTCAGCATCTTGAACTTGAGTTTCTTGAATGTACGATTCAAATTGACGAAAATCTAGTATAGGACACAACCCCCCCCCCCCCCCATCCTTTTTTTGGAACAATGAAGTATTGGTTGTAAAAACCTGATTCTATGTCGGGTGAGTACACCTGTTCTATAGCTTCCTTCGCTAACAGAGCTTTCACCTCTTGCTCCATTACCAGAGCCTGCTTGGGATGCACTAACGTGACTAACACCCCGTTATAGAGTGGCGGATGAGAACCAAACTGGATTCTGTAGCCTTTCTCTACGATCTGCAGGACCCACTGAGATATATTCTGTAGATTCTTCCACTCAGGTCAGATAATCTACTAAGGGTACCAGTCTCTCGAGACTGGCCTCTGGTGTAACTGGAACAGCTTCAGTGACATGAGGCATACTGGCAGGAAACAACCGAAGTGACTGTTCTAACTCCCCCTCAGAAGGTGCGAGTTTGACGCAGCGTTGAGTTGACACTCCGCTTCGCTCCGAGGCACCAAGGGTGTCAGGGTTGGCAGAAGACCCCCTGAGGACCCCAAGGTAGAGTGGGCACCGTATACTGAGGTGTAAACCACTCCAACCCAGTTGGGGCTTTCCTTTTTTGAGTCAAAGCCATCTTAGAACGTTTTTTAATGGTCCTCAGATCTGGCTTCTGCTTTGAAGGCTTCGGCTGAGAGTGTCGGCCCTCCCCCCATGATTTTTGTGGAGGAGCACGGTACACGACACTCTCCTTCTGTTGTGCCCTATATGAGGAGATAGACAGCTTGGGGTTGGGAGCGGCGAGGGAGGAATTTTTTGAACTCCTCTGCTTGTCTCTTGGCCTCCTGGAACCTCTCGACAACTGTATTAACGGAGTCGCCGGAAAGACCAGGAGTCCTTAGTGGGGCATCCTTAGTGGCCCTGAGGGAAAGATCTGTGGCCCTACGCAGCTCTCGTACTGCATCGGGCCCTACCCCCTCGCTCTCATCCAAATCTCCCAGCAGGTCAGCCTGATATGCTTGCAGGATTGTCATGGTGTGAAAGCATGTTCCTGCCTGACCTGCTGCCATATATGCTTTCCCTATTAAGCTAGATGTTGTTTTTAGTGGCTTAGTGGGTAGCACTGGGGCCTTCAGGGACGATGCTGAACCAGGGGTCAGAAAGGTGGCTAATGTCTGTTCAGCCCTGGGCATCGTCCCATAGCCGTATTCTTTCAACCTCCTTATATCTGAATAAATATGTACTTGGGGGCTGAAAAGTCGGGATGAATACGGCTTATTCCATGATCTGGACAGTTCACTGTGCAGATCAGGAAAAAATGGAAGGCCAGTGATGGAGGTGACACATTAGTTTGTGACAAAAAGCTCTCATCTAATTTGCTTTTGGGAAAAGCGCCTTGTTTCCCGGCCGGCCAGTCAATTAGCCAGGGCACGAGTCATCACCTCCAGCAGCTCCTCATACGCTGGGGAAAGAGGTGGCGAATCCTCTTCCCCCTTATTTTAACTTTCAATGCTCAGCACATCTAATTCCTACTAGAGCACTGCAGCATTGGGCTCTCACCCCGGGCGGAAGAAGCCACTGGGTGGGCTTCCGATACCGGTGAGAGAGCGCTGGATCCCTCGGGTAAAGGAAGAGAAAAGGAGGAGCCAGTCTCTAATCCCGCCAAGAGATCCATTTGCGATCCCCAATAATTCCTTCTCCGTGCTGCCTCAACAGAAGCGGGTCAGGATCCCTGAGGATCCCTGAGGCTGACAGCATGCTCTGCTCCCAAACACATAACACACAAATCATGTGTATCCCCACCCGCTAAATAACGGGGGCAGGTTGAAGCACACAATTTGAATGATTGCATTTGTTTCGCCATGAAATACTGAGTGAACAGACAATACAACAGTAAATATAAAAGACAGTTTCAACATAGAGCGCTTGCTGAGGCACAGAAGCTAACGCCGGTCAGACCGGATGTGCTTTTATCCTTTCCTGGTTGTGACGTCATCCGCCCATGATGTTCAGTCTCGCCATTGGACTAGTTGACATACGTGGTTTAGACGCAATCACGCAGGGGCGTTTCCAAAGGATCGTCGACGCAGCGAGTTCCCTTGAAAGGGAATTCATATGGGCTTCATTCTTTAGCAGAACGTGATATGGGAGAACCAATTCCACTTGAATGGTTTGTCACAATTTTTGTAATTTTAATTATTTCACTTTTGATCGAAAAAAAAATACAAGATGGACATTTTTTTTTTTACCTCAAGAAATGTTGTGCTTGCTCACAAAACTTTTGTATTCTATCAAAAAAGGATTGTGCATTCACTCACAAAAGCACCGGAATAAAGTTTTTACTCCAACATTATATTATTTCCATCACTAGTTTTACATCCACTCACAAGAACGCAAGGTTTCTCAGGGGAATGCAAACGTTTTTCAAGCCAATGCAAGATCTATGTATTTCATGTTTTATGTTTTGCACATGAAAAACCATTTAAATTAAATTTTTCCACCCATCTCATATTTTTTTCCATCATCATGATCTGTCATAAAGCAGCATGTACACATGACACATCATGACACATGACACAAGCTATCTTTAGACTTACAGTACATTCTTGCTATGTCATTTAGCTGGAATATAATAGGAACACCTGACACATTACACCAAATAACCTTTCAGGATCCTACACACAGCTCAAATCTGAGCTCATCATTTTTTTCTCCCTCCCTCAATGCCACAATGGGGCTCCTTAAATATATATTTTTCTCATTTATACACTTGATCTCATAACTTTCAATTTGTGCATATTTAAATATCAATCTGTTAGAGAAAGAGATCATTGACTTTCATAGTAATGACCAAATCAACTGATACATTAATAAATAAATAATATATATATATATATATATATATATATATATATATATATATATATATATATATATATATATATATATATATCTTTTGTATTCCACTGATGAAAGAAAGCTGTTTGAAACGACATTAGAATTTGGAAGGAACTACTTAAACAAATCTAATAAATTATAAATTAGGAATGAGAAATGGTCAAAAGCACAGGCGTTGGGATTCTTTGATTGTTCTTTCATCAACAGATGGTGAAGCTATAAAACATTTCAGAAAACTGGCTTGCTTGCTCAGTCACCACATCAATCACATTGCTTTAAAGGGTCATACATTTCATTTTCCAACTTGTCAAATATTATGTTTGCTGATGAGAAAAAATAATGGAAAAGCAGAGGACTACTTGCACTAAGCTTAGTGACGCACTTCCATTTTGAAATTGCACAACTAATTTATTTCCAGTTATGTATATTTTCAATGTGCTCTAGGCACTTAGTTGACAAAACATAAAAATCTGGACATTTTCAGAGATGGGAGAAGAGATATTCTGATGATTACGGTGTAATGAATTTTCCAAACTCAACAGAACATGAAGTTTTAATCAAACCCAAGCCAATCTGAGAAAGCAGCTACTGGTAAACATATACGTGATTATTTCACCACAGGGTGTCTGTGCTCATCTAAACTAATGACCACGATGCTGAAGTGTGTCAGATCTAATGAATAAGATGAGCAATTTCAAAACACTGCTTCATGAAGCTTCGAAATCTTTACGAATCTTTTGTTCCGAATCAATGGTTCGGAGCGTGTATCAAACTGCCAGAGTCATGTGATTTTAGTAAATGAGGCTTCATTACTGTTTCCAAACGTTTTGAAACACTTCAAAATGTCAATGGTTCACCACTGGGGGCGATGATCTCTGTCAACCCATGAATTATGAGGAGTCACTGAGAACCACTGAACTGTGTCTGTGGGTGTCTGTGGGTTATACCTGATCTCTGATCAGTTTAATACATTTGTAGACGTTTTAATTAGACATTAGTATAATTAAAATGGTAGTTAAAGTGGTCATATAATGCCATTTTTTTACAAGTTAATATAAATCTTTAGGGTCTAAATGAAAACTTTGTAATATACTTTTATTAAAAATTCTCATTCGTATTTTAAGAAAACACTCATTTTACCTGCTCAAAAACATTCAGCACACCGTTTCAGTGCATATGCCTTTAAATGATAATGAGCTTCGCTGACTCCGCCCCTCTGTTCTTTGGGGCGTTTTTGACACAACGCACGTGGAGTGTTGCCTTGACAACAGTTGAGGGTGTATTTTGGCGAAAGAATGGCAGCTGGAGTCTCTGAGGACACATCTGTAGTGCAACCATATCAATTTGAACCGGAGTCGGATCTATTTTTGTATGTACTGGCAGGGTAATTTTAGAGTTGTGAGATACAAACGCTATGTGTTTAACGTTACTAATGTAAGTTATAGGTTAGTTCGTTGACAGATTTATGTTTAAAAACTTTTTTTGTTGTTGTTAATGTAGGCTTGTCAGTAATGCGTGATGTTATCTCAGTGTTAGGTAGGCTACAACTATCGTGACTGAAACACTGAGGTCATGTCAGTAATGATTCTAGCAGTAGTTGAAGGATACCTAAGAATTTGTTGTATGTTTATGTTTATCAGTGTTGTGCAAGTTACTTCCAAACTGGAATACATTATATATTACATGTTACTGTTATTTAAACGTAATTCATTACCTTACAATATTACTGTCTCAGAATTGTAATGCGTTACATTACTCCTGTATTACTTTTGAGTTACTTTCACCAAAATAAATATACAGAAGTAGAACTTAACATTCTAAAATGACTAGGGCTTTAACGATATGCAAACCGAAATCGCGACACTCAGATCCACAAACCTGCAGAATCGCGACACACCCCTTCCAACTCCCAGTGTTATCCATACCAGATCCAATGCTACCACATCTTTAAATTACTATTAGTATTATTTGAAGTTAACTTAACATTATAAAATACGTAGACCTACACCACAAAACAAGTTGAGGATAAATTATTTAAAATTTGGGAATTCCAGCGTTATGGACATGACATTTACTGTCAAAACTTGAAAAATAAATTCTCAGAAAATGCATTAATACCAAAATATTAAAACGTCTGTTTATCCATTGGCTACTCCCTGAAAGGAGTCCAGACATTAGAAAAATATCAGTCTACACATGCATTTTATATTTAGGGAAATAGACAGTCATGCGTGACAAAAAAAAATCTTAAACTTTTAGGAGGCAACGATTTTTGTTGTTGTAATTTTGTGAATTACACTGCGCAAATCGGATGAAGAAGGGTTGGCTCTCCACAGAACATAAAATATTTATTTTATTTTATTTTTCGTGTTCGCATTTATGAGGAAAAAACAATGTTACAGACGTGACAGTTCTCCGTTACGGACGCGAGCGCTCTGAAGCGGCACTAAAAGACTGCTTTAAAACTTTCACAAAGACCTTACACAGAAGACACAAAGCCTTTCTTTAAAGTGAATTTCGTTTTGTATTAATTGTATCTTAATTTTAATCTATGTTTCATCAACCAATTGCATGGATTTTAAATATAGCAGACGATTATAAATAATCACGACACGGAGGACAATTCACTCATAAATGAACCGAAACTCAGCGTATAAGTTAGCCTATTCACGGACCTGAAAAATATATGTATATTGAAATGTCTACTTGTAAAACAGAACAATTCAAAACGAAAGAAAACAGACTGCTCTCTGCTTATGAAATGAAATGTGCATTTCTCTCTGGCGCACTCCTACTGCGAAGATCGCGAGTCAGCATCGTCAACTTCATCCTGCCTTTATTAATAAACAAGTAAAATGTCTCCTTGCTATATTTGACATATTCATAATCATTGCTTTTGCCGGTTCTTTGTGACAGCTCTTAGGTGCTTTATCGGCAGCGCCGCTGCCCCAAATGAACGCGTCACCACCGCATCAAAAACATGATTGCGTGATGAAAACATGAAAAATACCACATAAACATAGCCTAACTGTTTAGAAAGAAAACACAGAACGAATAGCCTTTTGCGCATACGTCCATCTCGCGAATGCACAGTCTTCTTCATGCCATCTTCACCACCACTGGCCAGCGCGAGCACAGAGGCCGAGATCATACCTCACGGCACTCCTGTAAAAAATAAATCGCTATACAAATATATCAGACGCTGCCATATAGTTTTTATCAACAGACTTGGACACCACACGCGACTATTGACTGACCACGAACAGGTAATTTAGCCTGCTTGTCTCGCGGTCTTGCTGTGTAGGCTTTTTTTTTTTTTTTTTTTTTTTTTTTTTTTTTACAATTAAAACTAAAAGTCTGTTGTAACTTGTAACGCAAGCCTTACTGGACATGTACCGAGTAAAATATTACTGAAAATTGATTAGTAATGCCTTACACTACTGCGTTACAGCAAAAAGTAATATGTTAGTGTAATGCATTACTTTTGTAACGCGTTACTCCCAACACTGCAGAAGACACAAAGCCTTTCTTTAAAGTGAATTTCGTTTTGTATTAATTGTATCTTAATTTTAATCTATGTTTCATCAACCAATTGCATGGATTTTAAATATAGCAGACGATTATAAATAATCACGACACGGAGGACAATTCACTCATAAATGAACCGAAACTCAGCGTATAAGTTAGCCTATTCACGGACCTGAAAAATATATGTATATTGAAATGTCTACTTGTAAAACAGAACAATTCAAAACGAAAGAAAACAGACTGCTCTCTGCTTATGAAATGAAATGTGCATTTCTCTCTGGCGCACTCCTACTGCGAAGATCGCGAGTCAGCATCGTCAACTTCATCCTGCCTTTATTAATAAACAAGTAAAATGTCTCCTTGCTATATTTGACATATTCATAATCATTGCTTTTGCCGGTTCTTTGTGACAGCTCTTAGGTGCTTTATCGGCAGCGCCGCTGCCCCAAATGAACGCGTCACCACCGCATCAAAAACATGATTGCGTGATGAAAACATGAAAAATACCACATAAACATAGCCTAACTGTTTAGAAAGAAAACACAGAACGAATAGCCTTTTGCGCATACGTCCATCTCGCGAATGCACAGTCTTCTTCATGCCATCTTCACCACCACTGGCCAGCGCGAGCACAGAGGCCGAGATCATACCTCACGGCACTCCTGTAAAAAATAAATCGCTATACAAATATATCAGACGCTGCCATATAGTTTTTATCAACAGACTTGGACACCACACGCGACTATTGACTGACCACGAACAGGTAATTTAGCCTGCTTGTCTCGCGGTCTTGCTGTGTAGGCTTTTTTTTTTTTTTTTTTTTTTTTTTTTTTACAATTAAAACTAAAAGTCTGTTGTAACTTGTAACGCAAGCCTTACTGGACATGTACCGAGTAAAATATTACTGAAAATTGATTAGTAATGCCTTACACTACTGCGTTACAGCAAAAAGTAATATGTTAGTGTAATGCATTACTTTTGTAACGCGTTACTCCCAACACTGGTTATTAACGGGATATGACAGATGGGAAACTTTTGAGAAAAGAGAGGAGGTGTGATCGGGAAATGATGGAAGACAGATTTGAACTAAAGTTGCAAATAAGGACCAACGTGCAACGTGTCTAAGATTGTGCCACATGCACTGAATTTTGGCGCATTTAGGATAGTCTTATGTGTGCATGTGTGTCTGTGATGATTTGCCGGCACCTGTATTTATTTGTATACATCGCGCATGCATTGTTTGGATCTCTGTGTGTGCATGCGTGAGAGCATCTGTTGTGTGCGTGTGTGTGTATATATAGCTATCTCTAGACCTCTGGCTGTCATGTGTGATCTGACTGAGCCCCCAATATATTCCTGCAAAGCCCTGTCATTGCTCCAGGCTATCCTCCTCCATATGGGGCCACGGTCTGTTACCGTAACATGGTCCCAATGTTACCGTAAAAATCGCTACAGACATTAATCAATTACCCTAATCCCTCTCTCTTTACTTTTATTGTCCTGTGGATGAAACCCAGTAGGGCTCTAAGTGCTAGAGAAGGCTTTTGGTCTGTACAAAAGAGAAAACAACCTGGAAGAACGCCTGGAAGTCATTTAAAACAGCTGACAAATCTTCAGTGACTGATGATGCTCATAAATATAATCAAGACATCAAGCACATTGCCTGTTGTTTGAATGTGAAGTGCATGTGAATAGCAGACATTATTTTGGAATGTGGGAAATGAAAACATATTTTGTGCAGGGCCCTCAAACATGTGATGACACTGTATTAACAAAGGATGCAAGTGGTGCATCTCAATGTGTCAAAACTCTCCACAACATTTTACAACCTGACAGTGCCAAATATTTTTTTTAAGAATATAAAAGAATCGGCTTTAAAAGAATATACTAAGTGGAGTGTTTTAATTGCACATTATGTGTTTAACCACTAATGTGCATGTTAAATGGAAAATGTATCATAATTTTAAATTCATATTAAATATAATTAGCTGAACTTTTGTCATAATTAGTATGTTTATGGCGGCAGTGGCTCGGTGGTTCATGTAGATTGTCTACAAACCGAAAGTTTGGTGGTCCGATCCCCGGTTCCACCTGACCAAGTGTCGAGGTGTCCATGAGCAAGACACCTAACCCCAACTGCTCCCGACGAGCTGGATGGCGCCTTGCATGGCTGACACCGCCGTCGGTGTATGAACGAGTGAGTGAATGGGTGAATGTGAGGCAAAATATGTAAAGCGCTTTGGTGGCCATTGGGTCTGTGAAAGCGCTATATAAATGCAGTCCATTTACCTGGTTTAGTTTGGTTCTTTGTATTTCATTTATGTTTCTGCTGTTAATTTATTGCTATGGTTACTCATTTGTAAAGAGATTACCATCACCTGCTCGTTGTTCCCTTTCGAAAGGGAACTCGCACTGTGTCGATCTGCGTTGAAAATGTTACGCTATGGGGAACGCCTCCGCAATAACTGGTGTCTGAAACGCTTACCTAATCACGGTAATCCAATGCAGCTCCGGCCCTGCCTTTTAAGCCACCAAAATATGACAGCACGCTTAAATGGCAGGGCATATGCAGCAGTGAGTCTGGCAGGTGATGCCTTGCACACAATGGCGGTGCTGCAAGCATACCAGGCTGATCTGCCGACAGATTTGAAGCATTTAAATCTTTCACCCCAATCGCTTCTTGCATCAGCCTTGAGGCTGGACCTATTATTAGTTATTGCTTCAATTTGGAACCCTTCTGTAGGTCTGGTGTCGGGTTTGGAAGTTAGTGCGCTCTTTCGTTCTCTTATGGTGATAGGCCTCCATTTTCTGAATGTCGTTTAGGCCATCGCTCTATGGGCAGCAGGTTGAGCTCTGGAGGTCTCTTCTCTTCACAAGAGTTTTAAGTAAGGTTGAATAATAGACCACGGTTCCCTGTTAGAAATTTTTAAGGGGGTGTTAAATAGGGTTTTCATATGATGGTGAAATTAGGGCCCTGACGTTCCCAAATATAGGTAGGCTATGCATACCCTTCCCATAGCCCTCCTCTTATGTTAGAGTCGTCAGGCTTATATAGCGTGTAGTGCCAATCTGTAGTAGTGAACAGGTTGGTTGTATGGACAATTCTCTAGTGAGGCCACCGTTCATCTGAGCACCTAATAGACATTTTTGTGTGAGATGGCTTTCTCCCTATCGGAAGTTATTACTTACTGAGGCCACCGCTCTGTCAACCTTCAGATAGAACTCTTCTGGCCACCTTAGTCACCTTAGAGCAGCAGTTCTCCACTCACTTTTAGAGAGTCGTTAGAGATTATAGCTCTGAACTTCAGTCATTTAATATTCGTGTGTCGGCCCTCACAGGGCTGCCTCGATATCTGGCTTAGGCTTAGTAACTAGGAAATTGGTGGAGGTTTGCTAAGCATTCTCGCCTCAAGCCTCTTAGTATCTGGGCGTAGGTTCCATTGCATTAGGTGTAAACATGCTAGTGGTGTTACAGGGTGGATAGCAGCATAGGTAGCAGGCTATCTTTAAGAAAAAAAAAGTCTCCCATGCAGATATATCATGTGGTGTTGTCAGGCCTTTCTCTAGAAAGTAAGAAGCAGTATGTCCAGGCCTCCACCCTTTAGAGTTGAGTATTGCAGCTAGTTTACCCAGCTAGGCCTTAAAATAAAATAAAAAAATGTTTTTTTCCCACTGAGCCCCTTGAATAAAATAATTAAAGTCAAAAGGTTGAATGTCGTTGGCCACTTACTGATGGCTCCATTCCCTTGGGTTTAGTAGAGAATATAGAATCTGTCTTGTAAATATATGATACATTCTTCAGGGTCATGCTGATAGTACTCCCCTTGCTAGGGTCATTATTTAGAGTACTTTGCCATAGCTCATATGTTATTGCCCTTCACCACCCAGGCTCAGGTAGAGACAGATTAGTTACTCCCCCAAATGTGGGATGGTTGAGTATGCTCCCTTTGAGCCAAAGCACTACCCGGGCTGACACCTGTGACATTCACGCTGTAGGCCTTACATTAGGCCTACTCGATAGTCTGGTAGCATAAGACGCTTTAAAGGATCGATAGCACTTCTGCTGAGTACCCTGCTGTACTACCTGTTTGCAATGTGAATCTTAGAGCTGGAAGCACTCCCCTTATTAGGGTCTCTTTTAAGCCCTCAGTTTGAGTTGTTTGATTGTCCGTTGTTCTTGTTGTCATTTAATGGTTTGGTTACCTGCAGTTGTAATCGAAGCAACCCCTATTGCAAATCAGGTTTATTGGCAACTAATGTTTCAAGTGGTTTCCCCAAATTCAACTGAAAATGACTTCTGCAGTCTCCAAATTATTCAAACCCTTCTGCAATCAAGCCTTGGTGTAATTTGAGGTATGTTTGGAATCATTGTCCTGTTGGAAGGTCCAATGACGCCCAAGCTTCAGCTTGCTCACTGACAGCACAATGTTTTCTCCTAGGATTTCCTGATACTTCAATGAATCCATCTTGCCTTCCACACGTTGCAGGTTTACAGTGCCAGAGGATGCAAAGCAGCCCCAGAGCATCACCGAGCCACCATATTGTTATTTTCATCATATGATTAATTCTTCTTCCTCCAGACATAGGCTACCACTGATCTATAGGGCTGAAAAGTTCCAGTTTTGTTTCATTGCTCCATAGAACAGAATCCCAAAAAATCTGTGGCAAGATTTCAAGCCATCTTGTGCTTTTGGGTCAGTACTGGTGTACGTCTTGGAGTTTTGGCATGCGTTTACACCTTACTGTGCAGCTGAAACCTCAGTGCCTGTTGCCACCAAGTCTTGCTGCAGGACTTTTGCAGTCACTCAAGGGTTTTTCTGAACCTGCCTTCCTTTTTCTGCCCCGTCCAGGTAGTGTAACCCCTGTTTCTTTAACTTTGAACGTGCAAACTATGCTTCCAACTGTGTCTCTATGAACATTTAGTGCATTCGCTATCTTTTTGTATCCTGTCCCTTGTTTGTGAGGCGATGATATATTCTCTTAACTTTTGGACCATTCTTTTGCCTAGCATATTTTAACTTGGAGTCAACGGACACTCAACAAACCTACCAGTTCAGATATTAATCATCAGATAGTTGCATCAGGTGTGCTTGTGACAACACCATTTTGCAGATTTGTGCTGTGTGAGGATTGTTTGACTGCGAAGTCCTTAAAGTTTAATTTCAGTTTAATTTGGGAAACCACTGAAAATGTGTGTGTTGAGTATTTCTACTTTTGTTTGATTTGTTCATTGCAAACAGCTGAAAGTCTGTCAATTTTACCAATAAACCTAATTTGCAATGGGGGTTGAATCATTTTGATTACAACTGTACTCCTGCGTTCACCGCAGCCACCGCTCAGCGTTTCATATTCACAGTCTGAGGAATTGATTATCAGCTGATTCCGATCAGTGGCCAATCTTTTGGAGTTAGAAAAATATAACATGCGCTGTTGCATTCTCAAAATTCACTGATTAAGCCTCAGATACAGGATATGTTCATTCACTTTTAGGAGCAGATATTGTTCACTACCAAGACAACTATTTTCGTGCTCACATTGAACGTCCTTCTTATGTGTAAAAAGTACAAGAAAATATTGATCTTTATATAACTATGCATTTTCTATTGATTAAGATATTGATATAGGAACAGTTGTTAAGTACGCTTCATTAGTAATGCATCCTCTGTTTAAGCCTGTGCGCTTTCTAAAATGTCCATGTGGTGCACTGCTCTCGCAGTTTTCTGACGCCTTCTTTGTACATGCGGAATTTTACTGCCAAATGTATTGACAAGCATTTATGGTCTACTTTAATATCATTTTTAATGAAACTTGTGTGTATTTAATTAAAAATATTTGTAACTGTACATTTGTAATGATGTTGCAATGTAATACATTTAAAATAGGCTACATTAAAGTCACCATTAATTCTAAATGAACATTCTTATTTTTTATGTAATATTGGCGTAATTATTATAAATGTTTTATCTGTGCATTTCATCATCTTTTATTTTAATTCAGATGCTCTCACCTCCTCTCTTTTCTCTTCTCTGATGACATACTGACACGAGGGCGAGACAAACCTGTCATATGAGATCACAGAAATAGCAAACCACAATGATCCAATCAATTCCCGATGGAAAAAATCAAGTCCCGCCTTACAAAAAATATTGTTCAAAAAGCCGTTTCACTAGACTATCACAACCTCAGTTTCATGCCAACTTTAAATGTAATATCAAATAACACACTAAAGTAAAAACAATAGTCAGGTAATTACATGTGCTTTAGTGTGTTTGTCAGCACATCATCACTTCTTTAAAGCACAACAAAATATTATGAAAACATATTAAATTAAATCTTTTCATTTGGCATTATTATAAAGTGCACTTTTTAAATGTAAAAGTGTGTTAAGAAACATTCATGAAAATTTGCCCTCTTAAGTACGCCTAATTGGCCTTTTATTTTATTTTTTACATTATACTATCTGCAAGTACAGTTTTGAAGTACAGTACTAAGGGCACCTTCAATACAATTAAGCACACTTCTTTTTCACAAGGGTGTGCTTTCTTTCTTTAATATAAATGCCATTTTGAAACTATTAATTGCTATTTATGGTGTTAGATTCCTATACCATCATACTTAAGTTTGGCATGCGTATCCAAATACACCTTTGCACCGCTGTATGTGTCTGCAGAGTGTTGTTCAGAGGCAACATAGAACATTCTGAAAATCATGTGTGATATGAAGCTGGTTTCTGGACTCTTTTACATGTTACCTTCTCACAGCTGCCTCTGGTTTGCACCCCCCGGATAGTTTTTCTGAAATGCTTGCTCAAAGAAGTGCAGATGTCTGTCGGCCTTCTCGCCTGGTAAGAAACAAGACGTTTTGTGTTTACAGAATTTTCCGAGCTGCGGGCGCTTTCTGACAGGCCCCCATTGCTCTCCCAGGTCCCACGCGGAAGGCACGCGAACCAGAGCGCTTCTACAAGCCAGCAGGCCATTTGATGGCTCAGCATGGCTCTGCATATTCACAAATCATATGAATTTCCTGTGTGTCCTACCTGAGTCAAGTTTAAAGTTTATGTGTAACAGATTTAACAATCTTTACAAAAATTCTACAATCTTTCTCCCTTAGCAGAAACACAACAGCACAGCAAAAGAGAATGAGAGAGAGAGGGGAGAGAGAGAGAGAGAGAGAGAGAGAGAGAGAGAGAGAGAGAGAGAGAGAGAGAGAGAGAGAGAGAGAGAGAGAGAGAGAGAGAGAGAGAGATTACCCAAGAGTTACCCAAGGGCTTTAATCAATTTAAAGCACTCACTGACATCAGGTTCTGGCACCCACTGAGAAGGCCTGGAACTGAAATAAGGGGATGAGCTATATGCTTAATACTATCTTACCTCACTTTAATGTGTTGATGCATTTTTACATAGGGTGAGGTAAGCGGCTGGAAATAACCCAGAACTGGGAAGGGCTTGCAGGCTCATCAAGCCCACACAATATGGCACAACTTGAGATAGAATGAGGAGTGCTTATTGTGTTGGGTTTGCTGTAAACGCTGAGGTGTGGTATGGGCAGAGGTTGTCAATTGGTCTGAGGTCATTGTGTCTATTTTTGTCATACCAGGAGGTGATATTTAAACAAAAACAGACAATATCAGCAAAACAATACAAAAACAATATCAGAACAGGTAATCACAGCCGTTCTGATATTCAGACCAACAGCATGATTGGGAGTGTGATATTGCTTTTATACTAGGAGCATATCAATCCTCGCCTCACCATTTCCTCTTCTCTCCATGTCCTAAATGTTACACATACGCAATATTTGTAGGTACATTGTCTATTTTTACTCCGCCAATGGACAAAGTTCCCAACAAAGCAATAGCAGACCAGTTGCACATCTGTACATAACTGTTTTGTTTCGGAATGAATCAACATTTTTGAATGGATCAGTTCAGTGAATAATTCATTGACTTTTTCACAACCTATATGACTTTCTTTTTTCTGCGGAGCACAAAAAAAGAGATATTTTGAATGGTGCAAACTGTTTTTGTCTATACACTGAAAGTAAATGGGGTCCAAAACAACATTGAACCCCACTCACTTTCATTGTATGGACAAAAAACACTGAGACAGTTTTCAAAATGAAAAATAAAGCCATAGAGGTTAAGGACATGAGGGTGAGTAAACGATTAGAAAATGTACATTTTTGAGTTAACTATCCCTTTAATAATGCGTCCCTGACTGAATGTGATTGCAGTGATCTGATCATAATGAATTTTCTAAGACACATTGCCCCTTGCTTCCATTGTAGCTCTTCCAGGGGTTGTGTGTCTTGCTTAAGGACGCAATAGTGGTATCTCAAACCTTGCCGGGTTTGAACCTTTAAACTTTTGCTACCTCATTAAATTTATAGTTATACCACATTCATGCATGCCATGTTATGTACGCACATAACATGGCATGCATGAATGTGGTATAACTACAAATTATGCTCACCATTCACCCAGACATGTCACGCTATGATGCTAACACAGCTTGGATCGTGATTACAAGGAATTGCTGTAATCCATTTATTGATCCTCCAGCTTTGTCCCATAAACTCACAACTGGTTCAGCTAAAGATGAAGGAGGGTTCATCTAATGGGTCTTAAAGGGGGTAAATAAAAGCTCTGGTATTCTGAGGAGCTCCAGGCCTCTGTTTGTTCAGAACATTGTGTTCCAGCGTACTTCAAAAAATACCGTTATATATATCATGTCATTTAACTTGAACTCCAACATTGTTCAAGGAATAATGTGGTTATACCATGGTACCTTTGGTACCATTGCAGGGTTGTTATGTGACATGTTACTTAGAAGATCAAGCTAAAAATATAGCTACAGCACGGATGATGGGCCCAAGCCCCTTGCTACCGCCAGCTCTGTAACTTCAGGGCAACTTTGCACAATGGGCAATATGCATTTAAAGCCAGTAAATGGAAAAAGACTATGTCAAAGTCATTTGAATACGCTACATTTCCTGCAGTCAGCTGGTGCTACTATGACCGTGAACCACACAGCCACATCGATGAGATAAAATAAATATATATTATATATATATAATTGTTGTTGACACATAATGTAAGATAACTTAAAGACATTGCTATTGCTATGCCATTGCTACACGTCTATGACTGCTCCACAGACTTCTTGTTGCATATTTTGCACCCTTTGTTTGAACATTTTATTTTACGGGCCTTTCTGAAAAAAATATTCCAATGCCCTATCATATGGGCTTGTTTGTGTGATAGACTACAGGCCCTGTACTAAATGTAACAATTATTAAACACTATATTAAATTTAAATAACAAATTAGATTTATAAATAACCAGCTTTTCAAAACAACAATTGCCATGTGAATTTTAACAAACTATACAAATATTTTAAACTATTTGTGCTAAAAAGTGCAAAACATAACAACTGAAACAACAACTGAATTTTAACAAACACTTTACAACTATAAAACAATGAAGTGCAAAATAAAGTGCAAAACAACATTGTCAAAATGCAGAGGTGCGAATTTACAAAATGAAAAGCAGGCTTCTTTTGCCATGATGACTGAATGTTAATAATCCCTAAAAAGCTGACATCATCGCTATCTCAAACATCTCTGTTATTATCAATGAAGCTGAATGCACAATGAATATTTCACAATATCTACACGTTGTTTGTTATAAACAGAGGATTTGCCAGCATGCAGAATTCAGCACTGAACAAAAAGTCAGTTTTGAGCGGTGATGGGAGTCTATCTTAAATGCTTCTGATTGGTCATCGTGTTTAAGAAATCAACACATATGTCTGTGATTGGCTACATCGCTCACGCTGGAAACATGTTACAAATAGAAACTCTGGCCAGTAAATCGTTTCAATTGTGTTTAGTTGTTCTTTTCTGCAATAGATTAATAACAATTTATTAGTTTTTATATGTTTTATTCATTGATATTCATAATTTGCGGG